>ML781911.1:330813-374236 GCA_009831015.1 Picea engelmannii | reverse complement strand
ATTCGGATGTAATAAAGGTCAATATTAATAAGTCCTTTCAATAAAATAGAATAAGGCGGATGTAAGAAGACCTAATAGAAGCTTCCGCTTCTAGAAGGATCTTCCTCTAGATGCTTCTCTTAATAGACATATTTAGTATAAATCAGGGTCGAGGGTATGAGAACCCTAGCTTGGAGATTATTGTAACAGAGCGCTACTCGACTGGAGGTTTCCCCCTTGAAGAGGCATGTGAACATTCCTATCTGAATCAAAGTGCTATTTCTATTGCTATTTCGTATATCATTTCTGTGTATTGTGAAGATTATGCTGGATATTTTACTGTTATTCTGCCATTTCTAGCATTGTATTTCTGTTCTGCATATTTTATATATCTGGTATCTTGCATTCTCACACTCTTTGTCTGGAGATGTTGTTGTTTGGCTTAGATGTCTGGAAGCAGGTTCTATTGGCTCCTGGACCGAGCTATGCCATGCATTTTTAAAGTGTTGGGGTGAGAACAAGTCCCTTGATAATTACTGGTTTGAGTTTAATGACTTGAGGAGAGGGGAAGATAAATCCTTGACTGTCTTCAATAGGATGTTTTACAGTGTTTATCATAGTATTCATGTGGATATTAGACCCACAAAGACTACTTCCATGGTGTACTATGTCATGGCTCAACATTCATAGCTTGTCCTTCTCCTGAGAGAAAGGAAATCTTCATCTTTAAGACAATTGTTTGAAGATGTTGAAGAGGTCTAAGAGAACACCAAGGCTAGCAAGGGAGTTCATACACAAGCACATCATGAAAAATTACATGTACATAAGCAAGAAGACTATCAGTATGTTTTAGATTTTGAGCAAGAAGACTGTCAGTATGTTTTAGATTTTGAGCAAGAAGATTGTCAGTATGTTTTAGATTTTGAGCAAGAAGACTGTTAGTATGTTTCATATTCTGAGCAAGAAGACAATGGGTATAATTCAGATCTGGAACAACAACAAGGAGGTGGATGTGACTCACATTTGGAAACAAATCCTTCTATATTTGCAGATTCTATGGGAAGGAATGCATATCCATCTTATGATAAGTTTCTGGGACATTTTGAGCATGTAGCAGTGGTTGATTGCATAGATAACTATACGTTATTGGCTGATCATAGTTATGACATTTTAAATCCTACTGCACCATTATATTATGATCATTCTTATGAAGAAGATACTACAAATGTTGATGATCAAGAGTTGTTTTCAAAAAAAAAGGGAAGTCTTTTATTTACAAGCAGAGAGGCATTTACAGAGGAGCAGCCTGGTCTTCTAAAGCAACCAAGATTCTGTCACACGATTCCTGATCTTATGGCTATATACATGGAGTTGTATGTTTCAGATTTTAAAAATTTCCAAGACCTCACTATAGAGACTTTTCCTTTATTCATTGAGGAAAAACATTGTGTGGAAATCAACCATCTGAGGCCTGTAGAAGACATTCAAGAGCATGATAAAAAACAGATCTTTCCCATGGTTCCTGTTTATGATGATTATGATTTTGATCCTTGGGAGAGTCATGAAGAAGAAGAGGGAGAACCAAATGTGCAGTTCATATTCTTCCCAGAACCTGTAAATGAGCAACCATCACTTGGGATCAGTCAGCCTGCATCAGCCATTCGCTCACCCTTGCTTGCCAGAGACATTCATCCATGTGTGAGCAACTGTAAGACAGAGCATGTTTTCTGTCACCAGCCGAGTGGATTTTGAAATTTTCTCTATGAACCTGTAAGGGAGTACATGGAGTTGCATTTCCTTCATGTCTTGGACCCGCTCAACTTTATCCTAACTTCAACACTGGGAGGAGAGATGAAAAGCGTAATCATTTTGCTGTCACAGTTGCATTTTTTTTATTTGATCAGTGACAGAGTAAACAAGTTTGCAGCTCAGGAGTTTCTTAAATGTCTATGGTGGAAGTTTTCTTTCACCTAGCAATTTGTAAAAATCAATTAGTCTAGGAATGTACATAAATAATCTCCTCCTGGAGCCCATGTATTTTTCTTTCATTTTTAAGATAGTTTGCTTGTCGGCCATTAATCCTCAGCAGGATGTTTTTTGAGCATGGCTCCATAGCCCAATGCAGAAGGCAACTGAAACTACTTGTTCTTGGCAGCTTGCAGGGAGAATGACATCCCCTGTGGAGCCAAATGTTATCACATATAGTTGTCAAGGGCAGCAGGTCGTCCAAGTTCGTGGTCTGCACAAGAAGCGTCCGAGCGCAGCATACATAACAACTAATTTTGGGCTTAAAATACAAACTGGCTGGCTCATTTTTGCGACGGTGGAGATCCCCTATGAGGATCATATTAGCGAGCCCCAGGTATTCAGAGTTTCAGAATTGCACGAATTATAGCACCATGAAAAACACCCGAAGCTTGGAGGACCAGAGTAAGTCTATGCTGTCATATTGAAATGGACACACGACGCTAGATCTAGAGCTCTGGAGGAAAGCAAAGGGGGGAAAAGCATGAAGACCCAAAGTAGCTTTCAATTGTTGATCGAGAAGGGAGTAGAAGGGACGTTGATCTGGTTGAAGGGGTCAAATTCCCAAAGCAGGAGCAGAGCCGTTGATTGAAGTAGACACGCTTCAATAGATCGACAACTCCGGGTAAAAAACACAGAAGGTAAGCAAGATTTGATATTTGATTTTCCTGGAGCCCGGAGACCCGAAAAACATCTCAATCGTCGATCAGTAGGATCCACGCATCGTCAGATCCTTCACTCTCGGTAAAAGAAGAAGGAGACAAAGGAGGTTTGAGGTTTGAAAAGTCCGAAGCTCGAATCATGAAGAAAATCACGGTTGTCGATTCGAAAAGGGAAGATTTGATCCATTGATATGAAGAGGGTAGATTTGAGCTGTTGATCGTAAATACTTGCCCAAGATCACAATATTGATGACCACAGTCCATTGCGGGGATGAGACGTTCTTGGGTTATAATTTTCTTGAGCGGTCTTGAAATTGAAACCGTGGTTTGGCAAAAGTAATATGTGGAAAAAGGTGGTGGATTGCGGGCTCAAAAGTGGTGTGAACCCAAACCACCTTTGAGCGGCCCCACAATCATGTGTTTATATAGCTTCGTATCCGAGAGCAGCATGTGGCCACCCCCTAAGCATTAAGCCACATTTCAATCTCGAGAAAAGGCAGTTAATGAAAATGGAGTTGGTTGTTGAAACCTCGACTCACTCAGTAATTAGAAAGTATGGAGGAGTCAACCATGGAAAACAGAGTTGTCAACCCAAGGTACCCCCGTGGATGGATTCTCCTACAGACCCATGCCGATCTGATCTCGCGTCTGACAGAGGGATACATGCATAGTCTGACATAAGACTACTCAGATGCAAAGTTTTGAATGTAGTGATCAGATCACTCTCTTGATAGTTGGGGACTGTTCTGAGTATAAATAAGTAGTTTTGATATTTTTTTATGGTTATCAATTGGTTGAGCATAGCTCCCTATTTTGTAATGTTTTGATGCTAGAACTGTTTTCTAGTTATGTATAAGATTTGAGACTTTCAGATTAACATAAGTCAACCTCTTTTCATCTCTTTGTAAAAACTGTGCTAAGACACTCGGGCATGGAGGATCCGGTCGAGGGTTGTTATGCTATTGTAATGTAGGTTTTATTGCAGCGGTATCGTGACCAGTTTTAGTCAGATTCCTTGTGATCATTTTCCCTCTTACAATGAATGGCTCGGGCATGGAGGATCCAGTCGAGTTGTTGTAGCTGCATGGTGACGTAGGTTTGATCATTGTGTTGTTGTGACTATGTTGTTTGGACATATTTCCGTGTCTGAAGCTTGAGCTTAAGAGTGATCTTGAGTCTGAGTTTTTCTTCTCCAAGCTTCTTGAAGGTCTGATGCCCATAGTAGTCTTGTCCACATTTCTTACTAATTCTTTCCTCTGCTCACACTTAAACTCAGTTCATTGACTGAAGTTAGTTGTGGCCCTCACTTCCCTGTGCATTTGTTGTCCAGTTCTATGTTGAACATCATTCATATATTGAGTTTTGTCCATTGACCTCCAATCATATAAAACCAACATCCACCAAAAACTCTGATGGGTACTAGGCTTATCCTCCCACAATATGAGGGTGACTTTCAGTGCTAACACCTTCCACATCCCATGATTATGGCTATCGAGTCATCTCCTAGGAATACATAACCACCATCATATTTTTCATATTCACAAAACCACTCCCTGTGATGAGTCATATGATATGACACACCTGAGTCGATCAACCATACACCACAGTCTACATGTGTACTTGTAGATGCCAGGTAAACATCACCTCCTTCTTCAGTGGAGGTTTTCACCTCTGTTGAAGAGGCATTATCAGATCCCTTTGGTTTATCAACCTTCTTAGACTTGCAATCTTTCTTATAATGCCCTGCTTTACCACACTTCCATAATTTCCTCAAAGATTTTCCTGGAGACTTAGATCTACCTTTAGATTTAGATCTCCCCCCTGAAGACTTACCAGGATTCCTGTCTTGGGTATGGCCTCTTGCAAATAAAGCATCTGTGGTCTTACCATCCATGCTTTTCCACCTATCTTTTCAGATAACAAGGATGCAACTACATCCTCATACTTCAATGTAGATTGAGTGGTACTACCAATTTCTACAACTAGATTATCCCAATATTTTGGAAAAGAACATAACAAAGTAATACACTTATCTTCTTCTGCAATCGTACTATTAACAGAGACAAGTTGACTTACTAGAGTATTGAAGGAATTTATATGTTCCGTCATAGAATCTCCATCTTCCATCCTAAGATGATACAACTTCTTTACAAGAAATAACTTGCTTAGTAGGGACTTTGATTGATACAAAATCCCTAACTTATCCCATATTTCCTTCGCTATAGATTCTCCCGAGACATTCAACAACACCGAATCTTCCAAGCAGAGTTGAATAGTACTCCTTGCTCTTCTATCCAACTTCTCCCAATCTTCCTTCGACATACCAATAGGTTGTGTACAAGTAGTTTGTGTACCAGTAGAATGTGTGCCAATAGATTGGGTACTGGTAGCTTGTGTACCAGGATCCACAACGATCCATTGTTCTTTGTCTATAAGAAGGTCCTCCATATTAAACTTCCATAGCTCAAAGTTTTTACCGTTGAACTTCTCTATCTCGATTCTAGAAGAGATCGCCATTCCTCTTTCTACACTCGAATCACCACTGCAAAATATTCCACTGAACTCAGGTTTATCACAGACCAAAGATAAACTTGATCTATCAATACCGAGCCAAACCCTCAACAACAAAGGCATCCCCCTAAATCCAAACACAAGCTCTGATATCACATGTAAGTTTTAAACCTGTAAAGTAAAGCAATGCATACAGATTCTTAAGAAAAACATAAATTAATCAATGGCTCATACACATAGTACACAGAGATTTACGCTGGAAACCCTTAACTGGGACAAAACTAGCCTTCCTTGGTGCCGCACCTTTCAAATATTAATTGTATTAATTTCACCATTCACAATACAATATATACAATATTTTAGGTATTTTGTAGCTACCAAAGCCCTAATCCCTTAATATGAGATTAATTTAGAAAACCACTAAAAATAGAAAAATCCATTATCATCAGATCCAGTTGTCAAATATGACACGCCCACACACACACATGCAAAGAATATAACACATACCCAACATAAAGAAACCCTAAAAATGGAAGAGTAACTAGTCAACTATTTGGAATCTAATCCAATGGAGGGCTTGGAAATTTTCAAATACTTGATCACTTCACATGCCAATGTTTCCCAAGGGTTTTTAGACCTCGATGACCCAATGGTTTATTTATGTGGAAATGAAAATTTAGGGTGTTAAGCACTAAAAGGTCTATTATTGTAGTATGATGTGACCATATATCTTGTTAGTCTTTTAAATGAAGAAGGTACAACCGATAATATATCTAGAGAGATGAAATTTTGAGGGGATTTGAAAGGGTAGATAGGATTATAGAATATTTCAAGTTTGAAATAAAATGGAAATTTTGATGGATGTAGAACCGATTTTTCTTAATCGTACTTGGAGAAAAAATAGATAGGGGAAGGCGAGGATTGCAAAAAGACTTGATAAGTTTTTGGTTTCTGATAACCTATTATCACTTTTTGAGCAAAGAATATCATACATAGGTGTGGGGGGACTATTTGATCATAATCCCATATTCTTGTAATTGGATTTCAAGGAGGAAAAACCCCCAACCCTTTTAAATTCAATCTATCTTAGCTTGAGGACGAGGAATTTTAAGAAATGGTAAAATTGGAATGGAGAGGTTTTGATCTTGACTTAGAACATTCAACAAATTTTCATTTAGTCGAGTCACTCAAAGCTATAAGAAGTAAAGTGGTGGCATGGGTAGTAGAAGACTACAAAAATAGAGACAAAATTTTAAAATATGTTTGTAACACACCCGACCCCTAAGTACCCTTTTTAGAGATGGGGCATCAAAATTTTGCTTTGCTTAATCATCTCGAATCCTTTCCTCGGGATCTCCGTTCTCTTCTTCTCATCAAGAGCTATCTAAAAAATGTTACCCTTCTCAAATACAACTCTGGATTGGGATATATGCCCTTCCAAAGCTGTTTGGGCGTTATTAGTCAAGGGCCATGCGGCGCCCACGTAGGTCCATCTCATTCATACCATTCCAAGTTCCCTGAAGTCCGAGAGATTCCCCAACATTCCTGCATCTATGGTGGAAGTCCATCCACCATCAAATCCAACAATAAAACTTCATCCTCATTTAACACATAAGCTTAAGGGAAAATTCGACATTCAGTGCTGAACACCCCTTTTTCTTTCTATGCGCATATCCTCCAGAGTCCTAAAATACCAAAATTCCGAAGGACCCAAAAATATTGCCACATGGCTCCGGTCTTCAACCCTTTTGACTTATCTAATATACTACACCCCAAACCTCCAGAGTTTCGAAGTCCCGAACTCCCGAAGGGTCCACCCTTACATGTGATGACATATTAAATGCAGAGGCGAGGACAGGTGGGTCTAGAGTACTCCACCCGCTAATAGGCAAAGTGAATATGTGCCAGGGGAGATGAAACATGGTAAGGAAGAGATGACATGTGGCCCCATCAGTGGGTGACACGTGTCAAGTTCTAATGGGCACATAGGGTCTGCGAAAAGCACAAATCAAGGTGACACGTGGCACATAGAACGTGGGTCCATGTCACCCTAGATGATGTTAGCGTGCCATGTCACTCCATACTGAAATACTTCCAACACCCCTTAGATCTCACAGTTGAGATGTGTCCACGTAGATCCATAGATCTACGACCTTTGTTACAATGTAACTTCGGTGTTCGGGGAATCCACTGTGTAACTTCCTCTTTTCTCCTAGAGTGGTCACATTGGACTAACCACGACCTAGATCTAACAGTCATGAGATATCCCGAAGCATCCTCATATATATGGTTCTTGTCACTTCACAATTTTGGTGTTCCGGGGTTCTACACGCTACACACTCCCTTTCTCCCATAGTGGACAACACCAGACTAACCACGACGTAGCTCCAATGGAAGACATTTGGGTGACACAAGAAGACAAGGGTGACATGTGGCCTAATCAAGTGGTGACATGTGTCATGGTCTATTTGACACATAAGGTATTTGAAGGTATTGAATCGGGATGACATGTGGCACACCTACTAGGGGTACATGTCACCCTAGGTGACATCAACATGCCATGCCACTCCGACCTTCGGTGCTCCAGGGATATTCTTGTTCACCATCATGTAAAACATCCCAGAGTAGGACTTCACTGAATTACTTTACGCTATCCTCTCACTAGGATCGATCTAACGGTCGAGCAGGGTCCCGAAGGATCCTTAGATCTACAGTCCACGTTAATTCACAACTCCAACATTCAAGGGTTTTGATGTCATGACACCGTTGTTCTCCCGAAGTGGTCAACATCGGAATGACCATGACATATATCCAACAGTCAGGTAGGCTCCCGAGTACCCTCGGATCTATGGCTCGTGTTACTTTGCGACCGATAGGTGATTCAAGGTTTAATGGTGGAACAAATCCCATTGTCACAGTTAGGGAAGCCACCAAATGTCGGTCAACCTCGCTAGTAACTAAACCAACAAGTTTCTTTTGGTTGGTTTTGGAGGTGGTGAAGTCATAACATCTTGGAGCTCCTAACTCCCAGAGTTCAGAAGACATAAAAGCTTAGGTCCTTTTGCACCTAGCAATGGATTCCTAGGTCCGAGTCATATGTATTCTTGGAAAAGCATCGAGGTAGTACGCTCTACTCTTGGCCATTATTTAGTTTAGGACCATGGACATGAGTCCTTGGTCACACATACTAATGGTTTGAAGGGAGCGCCTTCCCTTCACAAAGATTAAATTCGAAAATAGGGAAAGATACCTTTTGAGGGATCAACGAGGCTAAAACATTCCAATGAAGTCTGCCTTGACTCTTACCCCGTGAGACCAATCCTTGGGAAAAATTTCCTTAAGGACCTTTGAACCAGTATAGGAACCATAAACTTATTCTCAAACTCATCTGAAATCCCATGTATAATAGTTCTCCTGCTGCTAAGCAGAGGCAAACAAAAACCATGCAAATATAAGGGCTCACAGAAAACAATACACATTTCTAATGATTAATCAAACAATATAAAATTCAATCATAAACACAGACATTCAACCATCACTTCCATTCTACTACACAAAGTATAAAAATACTTATCAAGAAACCAGGTTCGTGAAGAAACTACTGAGAGGGGTGCCCGTTTCCACCCAAGCGTAGGCACGATAACTCCTAAACAAATTTACTTATGGAATCCTCCATTTCCCATGTAGCTTCATCTGGACCAAAGTGTTTCCACTGCACCTTGACATGTGCAATGTTTTTGTTCATGAGTGGGATTTCCTTCCTGTCTATTATGCATTGTGGTTCTGACAAGAATTCTCCCTCTGGTTCCACCTGAATCATAGACCAATCAATTATATGATTAGAATCATGTACACATTTCTTCAGTAAGGAAACATGGAAAACATTATGTGCCTTCATAGTAGGAGGAAGTGCTAGTCTATGTGCTATAGGTCCCGCTTTATCCAAAATTTCAAAGGGTCCACAATACCGAGGTGCTAGCTTGGCACAAGATCCCATTCTCAAGGAAATTTTCTTGTGCCTAACTCGGAGATACACATGATCCCCTGCTTTGAATTCTCTAGGAGTCCTTTTTTTGTCTACGTAGATTTTCTGTCTATCCTGAGCTATTTTTCAGATTCTATATTATCTGAATTACTTGTTGTTCCATTCCATTTAGCATATTTGGCCCGATTGTAATTATGTCTACTGGGTTATTCCAGTTGATTGGAATATTTCATTGTCTACCATAGAGGGCCTCAAAAGTGCTCATCTTCAATGACTCTTGATAGCCATTGTTGTAGGCAAATTATACCAATGGTAGGTAGTCATCGCACTTCTTGGGATGATGCATTACATGTATCCTTAACATGTCCTCTAATAATTGGTTTACCCTTTATATCTTCCTATAATTTTGAGGGTGACAGGCTGTACTAAATAACAATTTAGTTTCAAAACCAACAAACAAAGATTTCCAAAAGTTTGAAGTAAATTTCGTATCTCTATCATATATGATTTCCTTAGGCATGTCATGCAGTCTAAATATTTCCTTCATGAAAATAATGGCAATATCTATTGCCTTTCAAGTTGATTTGACGGGAATAAAGTGAGCAACCTTGCTTAGTTTGTCTACAACTACCATGATGGCGTCATTCTGTTTGGTTGATTTTGGTAAGCCCGTGATGAAATCGATGGAGATGGTATCCCATTTCCATTCTGGGATTGGTAGGGGCTGCAATATCCCTGTTGGATGCCATTGCTCTGCCTTAACCTGCTACAATTCTAGACATTTAGCTAAGTAATTGACTATGTCCTTTTTCATTCTGGGCCAATAGAATAATTTCCTAGTGGTTGTGAACATTTTCTGATAACTAGGATGACGTGTATATGGTATTTTATGTAGTTCATCCATTATGAACCTCTTCAAGTCGTCACAATTTAGAATATACAACCTACCTTTGTAAGTTAGCAGGCCATCATTCAACAATTGATAACCCTCATACTTCAACCCTGTGGGTTCTTGCTCTAAGTATGATTTCATAGTATTGAAAAATGCATTTGTTTCTTGTGAACTTTTGACTCTCTCCTTGACGTTTGATTCCTAGGTGCTTACAGCTTCCAAGTGAATCACTTTCATGCTTCTGCTAAGGGCATCAACCACCCTATTTTCTTTTCCTTTGATATGTTTGATTTCAAAATCAAATTCACTAAGGAGAGCCATCCATCTAGCTTGTTTAACATTGATTTTTGGTTTATCAAATAGATATCTCAACCCACTATAGTCTGTCATAAGTACAAATCTCCTATGTAGGAGGTAATTCCTCCACATTTTTAAAGCATGTACTATGGAAACCAACTCTAGATCGTGGGTCACATAATTGATTTCATGCTCATTCAATTTTCTGGATTCGTAGCAAATAATATGCCCTTCTTGCATAAGGAATCCTCCGAGCCCTTCCTTGCAGGCATCTGTACACACATGGAATTACTTGTTTGGGTCTACAATCTTCAGTACAGGTGCATTGGTTAGAAGGTATTTTAGCTCTTGGAATCTCTCTTCACATTCTAATGTCCAAATGAATTTAGCCCCCTTTTTCTGAAGGGAGTTGATTGGGAAACCAATCTTGGAGAATCCCTTTATGAACCTTCTATAGTATCCTGCTAGGCCCATAAAGGATATGATATCAGATACATCCTTTGGGGTAGGCCAATCCATAATGGATCTGATCTTGTCAGGATCAACTTCCACTCCTTCTTCAGAAATAACATGGCCTAAGTATTGGACTTGTTTTTGGAAAAAATCATACTTACTAAACTTAGCATAGAGCTGGTGTTCTCTTAGCACTTGAAGCACTAGCTTGAGATGTTCTTCACGATATTCCCTATTCTTAGAATAAATTAGGATATCATCAATGAAAACCAACACAAATGTGTCCAATAACTTACCGAGTACATTATTCATTAAGCACATAAAAGTGGTTGGTGCATTAGTAAGCCCAAATGGAAGCACCACAAATTCAGAGTGCCCATATCTTGTCCTAAAGGTATTTTTGTGGATGTATTCATCCTTAATTCAGACTTGATGGTATCTGTTATCACTCTAGGAGTCCTTTTAAGGTTGTAGGGAGAAGAAGCATGGTAACTTAAAATATGTTTTGGTTTTCTATGTAGGTTGGATCAAATGGGACACAAAAACTACTGGCTCACACTTAATACACTTAGTAATATAATAAGATGAGACAATATTTTCAAAAGTGTATAATCAGATGAGTAAGTGAGTGGTGGGTGAAGAAAATCTATATCTATCAACCAGATTAGATGTGTGATGGGCTGAATAAATATAGCACATATTACTTATTAAATCAATGTTTATGAGTTGACCAATGAGATGACAATCATTTGCAACTAGATAAACTTAGACAATAGTAATCAGTCAAGCACATAAAAAGAGAAAAGATGATAATCTGACATAAACAATGAAAGGAACTTGTGATCTGTATTATATGTAAAAGGTCTCAGTATAATATCAACATGGTCTAGTCTCCAGACTGGAACCACCCCTCGAACCACCCTCAGTCATTCAAAACAATAGACTTTATAGTCTTTACAAAGAAGTTTCAGATCCTAAGAAATTGGATCTAAAATACTAAATAGCGAAAGTCAAAACAGTTTTCATAAAACTAGGGAATAACCCTATCGAACAGTCTTCAACAAATCTGCGACATCTTCATCAGTCTTCAACATATCAAAACAGTTTTCATAAAACTAGGGAATAACCCTATCGAACAGTCTTCAACAAATCTGCGACATCTTCATCAGTCTTCAACATATTGATGAGATGATCAAGTAATCGAACCCGTCTTTTGACAGTTGGCCAACACTTTGGCCAAAAATAGAATGGACACTTAACCTTCTTTCCATGTCGTATGCCTCAAAATCTGGAAAGGGATGATGATTTATTTGTATCCCCTTAATTGTTATCCTTCATAAACAACCATTCCCATGTAATCTGGAAACAAAAAGATATGATTTGGGAGAAAAAAAAAGTGATCTACTAGTCTCTGTGCTTTCAGTGGCTAAGGAGCCAAAATTCTAGCTTGTAATCCAGTGGCTAAGGGAGACTGTGAAAGCCCGACTAAGCCACCAAAAGCATAATTTGAAGAATAAATTTCAAAATTGCAAAACTGTATCTTTATTTATAGCTCGGGATCTTCTTCTTCTAGACTTATGATGATATGTTTATATAGTATAGTACTACTCAACATTCGTTACATGTATCTGTTCTTGGTTTATATATCACTATGTGTAAGCTTTTGGACCATTCATTTAGGATTAACACATTCATAAAAGAGTTTCAATATCATCAGATTTCTGAAGTAGATCTCCTTATCCAAGTCTGTCATCCATGCTCTTATTTCTTCAAGCTGTCATCCATGCTCTTATTTCTTTAAGCCAAAAACAGAGTATGAACTAGATAGGAGACCCATCTCATGTAGGTCAAACTGATTGCTGACTGTGTATGAGAAAATTGAGTTGATGAGTAGCTTCAATGAATGATCCAAGTGCTGTGAAAGCTGCTGTAGACATAAATCTTTTATTTTATGTCTCATATAACCTTCAAAACCTGCAGCTTTCATCATTTTACCCTTCTTTCATTCCATTGTCAAGATTAAGGTTTAGCATAGTAAGATAATGCTTTCATAATTTAAATCAAGTGCTGAAGACTGTGAGAATACACACTTGAGATGTGAAAACCTTGTATCTTTAGAAGAAGCTTCCCCTACACTGCTGTACACAATTTATCTTTCGAGCCCTGACTTTCCCTGCTTAAATCAACTAGTGAAAGTTTGTTGTATGGGCCAAAAATAGATTCATAGTTGAATCTCTCCAATGACAGCCTATCCAGATATCTCCCAGTCATCGGCTCCAAGCATAAGACGTAATCTCTGAATCATGACACATATATGAATTTGAAGATTTTGAAACATCTTCATCATTCGAAGAATCAACCATATCATTTGGTGAGAAAAATTTCCCTTCAAATACATTCTCATCCTCCAAGATCAAGTCAACATGCATATCTTTTGACGGATCAAGAATGGTACAAGTTGTTTTCTTGTTATTATCATTGTTGAATAACATATGCATACTGGCATCTTCATTGAGAGACTATGTTTTAGGTCTTTCTGAGAACATATCTGCAGTCTAGAAATGACTTCTAAAATACATGCCTCTCTGACTTCTTAACTCTGCAGTTCTAAAAAATTTGACATTTGTTTTTACCTGTCAAATGATCAATATTTTGAGATTCACAAAATTTAAAAATAAAATCATGCAAGCGCTTAAAAACCCCTGCACTTCAGTAAACCCAACTCTGCAACGTTTGGATATTGAAATTGGTTTCTTTGGCACCAGAACGCATGGGATTCTTGATGCCAAAAATGCCCATACATTGAGAAAAGAATTGAATAACATAAACCACTGTTGTTGACTAAATCCAGCATTTTAATTCATGGTGTTGATGAGATTTGATAAGAGGACGCCATCCGTGGGCTGCTTGGGCGCTCTATGCTAGGCTATGTGTTGCCTGATGATAATGGCTTGCTGCCTACGCAATTGATATGTTGAAGAAAACTTCTTCATCCCTTGTATTGAACAGGTTCTTCCTCGTGACTGGACACTCGGTCTGCCATGTGGAACATCTCCACAACAACACCAGCTCGAAGAGACAGCTACGAGGTAATGGTATCACGCTCGGTGTTGTGCTGGGTTTTGGAAGAAGTCTACCAGAGGGATCTCTCAAACCCGATGAGTTTCCAACAACGAATATTTGTGGATGGCCTTTTGCTCCTTGCACGATCTTTGACACCTGCAATCTTGAATGGGCGCACTCGGCCCTGTAAAAACCCTATGAAGAAAACATGCTGTTGATTTGGCTAAGCGCATGGCTTGATTTGCAGATAGACTTATGGCTTGATTCGTGGCATAAGGTTAAGGCTTGACCTGTGGCTTGATTAATGGCTTAATTTGGGTGTCGACTTGTAAGTTGGCATGTCGAACTATGTGTCGATTCATGACTTGAATTGTGACATGGATCTGAGTTAAACGCTCTTAACATGCAGACATGGAATTTGGCATATGATCCGTGGCTAGCATGAGGGTTTGGCTTGTGTTGTGTATTGATGGTAGGATTAGACTTAGGATAGTTTGAAGTATATCCTAGGGTTAAGCAACTTTAAAGCACACACCACTTTTGAATGAAACTCAAAGAAAGCTAGGAATATATCAAAATCAAAAGAATAGACTAGGTCAAGAGGGAAATATTTTATTTGCAGGTCAAGAGAGCGAAGTCATAGAGTTTTGGAAAAATTGATTAATCAAGAGCTTTGATAAAGGATTTGGAGATTATGATAGTGGCCAGAAAACTGAGAAATGAGCGTATTAAGTAAAAATGATGAAAACATTCTAAAAATACCTTTGTATTTTTTGATCACTAACAATATCCAGACCTCAAGTCAATCTTGGAGAAAATTGTAGCACCAGTTAATTGGTCAAACAAGTCATCGATCCTTGGCAAGGGATACTTATTCTTAATGGTCATATTATTGAGTTGTCTATAGTCTATGCACAACCTAAGGGTGCTATCCTTCTTTTTCACAAACAAGGCTAGTGCTCCCCATGGGGACACAATAGGCCGAATGTATCATTTTTCCAACATCTCCTTTAGATGTAGTTTGAGCTCAACTAGCTCTAGTGTAGTCATTCTATAGGGTGTTCTAGACACTGTCACCACTCTTGATACAAGTTCTATTGAAAAGTCAATATCTCTTCTTGGAGGTAGACCTGGTACCTCTTCTGGAAACACATCTTTATACTCTCTTGATATGGGATGGTCCTATAGGCTTGGTTTATTGGCCTCAACAGATTTGAACACTTGTATTGCATAGAAAGGACATCCTTTTCTGCAATACTTCTTCAATTGAATGACTGATAATTGTCTCACTGAGATAGGATTTTGAATCCCTTGTAGGGTTATCTTTATCCCTTCTTCATCTTCGCACTCCAAAGTTTTATTGTAACAATCCAGCTTGGTTTTATGGGCATCCAACTAGTCCATGCCAATCAAAAGGTCATAGGATCCTAAAGGAAGCATGTTTAGGTTTGCTCGGGTGGGTAATCCATTCATAGTGAATTGGCATGCTGGTATGACCTCTGTTACTTTTATTTTGGTTCCTATGGCTAGTTATACCAGTCATGATTTAACATGTTTAACTTGCTATAATTTAAATTTCTCAACAGTTTGAGGGGCAACATAATTCAAATTAGAACTAGGGTCAATTAAAATGGAAACTAAATGGTTGGCAATCATACCTTCCATCTCCACCACTGAAGCTTGGTGGTCATCTTTTCTATTATCCAAGAATGCATAAATTTGTGGCATGCTCCTAGCCACATCATTGACGGTGGTATCCTCCTGGATGTTGTAGACCCTCCTATTGTTATGTTTCCTATGTGGACAATTCCTCAGCAGATGTTCTTCTCCACAACCCCAACATTTCAAGGGTTCTCTCTATGTGTTATGAGTATTACCTGGGGTTGTTCCAAAGGGTTTATTACCACTCTAAGATGGGAAATTCTACTGATACACACGTTTAGTAGGAAGGCTCATCTTATAAATTTTCCCATGGTTCTTAAATATTGAGGATTTAAACCCCTTCTTCTTGAATCCTGAATTACTTTTCTTCTTCCAGTCCTCATGAGGTCCTGTCTTATTCTTGAATTGCTCATAGCAATACCTTGCCTTCCAGATAGTATCTTCTAAGGTCTTTGGCTCATCAAATTCAATTCTATCCTAGAAGGACTGAGGCAGTCCATTAATAAATCATTGCATCTTTACCTTTTCATCCTTTATGTAGGGTGCATACCTTATCAACTCCACAAATTTGTTGATATACTCATCTATTGTGAGTTGTCCTAACTTGAGTTCATAGAATTCCTTGGTCTTCCCATCAAAGTATTTCTCTGACATATACTTCTTCTTGAAGTATTTCTCAAACTTTTTCCATGATAATTCCTTCTCATGGATTCCTTTCACATTCCTAAGATCCTCCCACCAAATGGAGGTCTTTCCATTCAAGTTGAAAATGGATATTCAAGCCTTTAAGTTTTCAGAGTAGTCATGGAATTTGAAGTACTTATTCAAGACTAGTATCCAAGCTTCTTCTTCTTCCCCCTTCTTAATTTCTCCATCGAAAGTGGGTGGTTTGGCTTTCCTAAACTCTTCCAGGTCAAGACTCTTGGAATGTTTCCTCTTCTTTCTTTTCCTCTGGGAATGTGAACTATTTTTGCTAATAGAATATCCCTTGGAGTTGTCAGTTTCCTCACCAGAGGATTCTTCCATTGAGTGTCTCTTGGCTCCATGTTGGGCCTTCGTTGAGGTGCTCCTCCTTGTGTGGCCACTTTCAGGACCATGCTTTCGTATCTTAGGTGGAATTTGAGTTTTCTTATTATGATGTTTGTCCACGTGATTGGATGCTGGTCCATGATGCAATTTCCTTTGTATATCTGATAGGATTTGCAGTAGGACCGTGTTAATTTCAATTTTCTTTTCCTGTTCTTTTATTAGCCTTTCATTGTTAGCCTTACAACTCTGTAATTCTGCCATGAGGCTTCTTACGGTTTCAACCAAATCTAGAGGGGTTTCCACCACCCTCCTCTCATCAAACTCTTCCTCTCTATTGTGGGAGCTTTCCCCCAACTCATGGTGTGTCACCATCCTTTACGTTGTAGTTTTCCAACTGCCCACTGAATGCTTGAGTGCTGATAAAATATTTTATGTTAGTTAATTATCTACTAGTTTAGGAACAACACATACAATTTATAATATGAAGTCAACTTCTTTATTTGGAACACTAACAACACACAGTTCAAACTTTCAAAACATATAACAACAACATAAAGTCTCATTCCTCTCTTCAACAATGGTTTAAATAGGTCTCTTATGAAAGGGGTAAGGTAGGGTGTTACCCTAAAAATTTCTCTAACAAGATTTTTAAGCGACTTGTTCATGATCCCAAGCAGGCCAAGTGTTGTTTCCCACTCTTATACCAATTTGTAACAAACTCGACCCCTAAGTACCCTTTTTAGGGATGGGGCATCAAAATTTCACTTTGCTTAATCATCTAGAATCCTTTCCCAGGGATCTCTGTCCTCTTATTCTCATCAAGAGCTATCTAAGAACTTCTACCTTGCTCAAATCCAAGCTCTGGATTGGGAGATATGCCCTTCCAAAGATCTTTGGGCGTTATTGGTCAAGGGCCACATGGCTCCCACATAGGTCCATATCATTCATAACATCCCAAGTTCCCCAAAGTCCCAAATATTCCCCAATGTTCCTGCATCTATGGTGGAAGTCCATAGACTGTCAAGTACAACGACGAAACTTCATCCTCGTTTAACACATAAGTTTAAGGGAAAATTTGATGTTTGACGCTTCGACGTTGAACACCTTGTTTTTTTTCTACGTGCATATCCTCCGGAGTCCTAAAATCTTGAATTTCTGAAGGACCCCAAAATATTTCCACATGGCTCCGGCCTTCGACCCTTTCAGCTTATCTAAGATACTACACCCCAAACCTTTGGAGTTTTGAAGTCCCGGACTCTCGAAGGGTCCACCCTTACACGCGATGGCATATTAAATGTAGAGGCAAGGACATGTGGGCCTCGAGTACTCTACCCGATAATAGGCCAAGCGAATATGTGCTAGGGGGGATGACACACTATAAGGAAGAGATGACACGTGGCCCCATCAGTGGGTGACCTGTGTCAATTTCTAATGGGCACACAGGGTTTGCGGAAAGCACAAATCAAGGTGACATGTGGCATGTCGAACGTGGGTCCACATCACCCTGGGTGACGTCGGTGTGCCACATCACTCCAGTCTGAAAGCCTTCCAATGTCCCTTAGATCTTACGGTCGAGATGTGTCCACGTAGATCCATAGATATACAAACTCTGTTACTTCGTAACTTCAACGTTCGGGGAATCTGCTATGTAACTTTCTCTTTGCTCCCAGAGTGGTCAACGTCGGACTGACCACGACCTAGATCTAACGGTCATGGGAGATTTCAAAGCATCCTTAGATCTATGGTTCTCGTCACTTCGCGAGTTTGATGTTCGAGGGTTCTACCCTCTCCACACTCTATTTCTCTCGGAGTGGTCAACGCCGGACTGACCACGACATATCTCCAGTGGAAGACATTTGGCAGAAGACAAGGGTGATATGTGGCCCAATCAACTGGTGACACGTTTCAAGGTCTATTTGACACATAAGGTCTGTGAAGGTCCTGAATTAGGATGACACGTGGCACACCTACTAGGGGAACACGTCACCCTAGGTGATGTCAACATGCCATGCCACTTTGGCCTTCGATGCTCTGACAATATTCTTGTTCACCATCATGTCAAACCTCCCAGATTAGGACTTCACCAGAGTACTTTAAAATATCCTTTCATTAGGCTCGATCTAACGGTCGATAAGGGTCCTAAAGGATCCTTAGATCGCCAGTCCACATTAATTTTCAACTCCGACATTTGGGGGTTTTGGTGTCATGAAACCACTGTTCTCCCTAAGTGGTCAATGCTAGACTGACCACGGCGTAGATCCAATGGTCAGGGAGGCTCCCGAGTACCCTCGGATCTATGGCTCACGTTACTTTGCGACTGATAAGTGAGTCAGGATTTAACGGTGGATCAGATCCCATGGTTATGGTTAGGGAAGTCACCAGATGTCGGTCAACCTTGTTGGTAACCAAAACAACAGGTTTTCGTTCGTTGGTTTTGGAGGTGGTGAAGTCATAACGTCCTGGAGCTCCGAACTCCCGTAGTTCCAAAGCCAAAAAATCTTAGCTCCTTTTGGACCTAGCGATGTGTTCCTAGGTTCGGGTCATATGGATTCTCGGACAAGCCTCGAGGCAATACACTCTACTCTTGGCCATTATTTAGTTTAGGGTCGTGGACATGAGTCCTCGGTCACATAGAATGATGGTTTGAAGGGAGCGCCTTCCCTTCACGGAGCTTAAATTTGAAAATGGGGAAAGATACCTTTCAGGGGATCAACGATGCTAAAAAATTCCAGTGAAGTCTGCCCTGACTCATATCCTGCGAGACCAATCCTTAGGAAAAATTTCCTTAAGGACCTTTCAACCAGTACATGAACTGTAAACTTATACTCAAACTCATTTGAAATCCCATGTCTAATAGTTCTCCTGATGCTAAGCAGAAACCATGCAAATATAAGGGCTCACAAAAAACAATACACATTTCTAATGATTAATCAAATAATGTAAAATTAAATCATAAACACAAACATTCAACCATCACTTCCATTCTATTACACAGAGTATACAAATACTTATCAAGAAACTAGGTTCGTGAAGCAACTACTAAGAGGGGTGCCCATTTCCACCCAACTGTAGGCACAACAACTCCTAAATGGATTTAATTCTGGCCACCCCCAAGCTAGATCATGATGCTCTGAGAGAGATCTTTCTTTCTTGTTCAACAACAGTTAGGGACAGAGGTTACTCTCCTCCTCCCATAGGAACTTGGAAAAACAATTTTATTTCTACCAAGCAAGGGGGTTTGCAAGGAGTACTTCCACAGTCACTCATCTTCTCTACAACCCCATTTATCAGCTTGGATTGAAAACACTGTCAACAACTTCTTGCACCAAGAACGAACTTGTTTTTCAGTTCTCTTCTGAACTAGAGAGTTGCATGCACTCTTTTTTTTTTTTTCACCAATCCCCTCTACCCACGAGTTCTTTTCTTTTCTTTCCTTCCTCAACAAGATTGCGCGGGTCCAAATCCCCAACTCATGGTCATGTCAGGAATTTTTTCACATGGGTACTATGCCCATCTCCTCATTAACTCTTGAGGAGGACTTCCCAACTACCAGCCTGACTGGTAACTTATTTATGGGTCAGAGGACTGTTATGGGTCTAATAAATTTAAATCCAATAAGGTACTGGTCTGGTGGGGGTCATATCAACCATTTCTCTCATAACATCATGATCTACCTTGGAAAACCCCCTCAACAGTTATGCAACACCATCCATTTTATTTAATAACAGAAATACATACATTACCTTTATAACAAAAGGTTCATCAATTCCAACATACACACATATTCAGTCTGCCACAATCTTTTGGCAAGTTATAGTTATATTTACAAGCTGGGGGAAACAAGGGTATTACAACGTTGAAGCATAAATTAAAGAGTTATATGAGAATAATATTACATCTGTATTCAATGTTGAAGATGCACATAAAAATAAATACTTGGAGAGTATACAAATAATATTATTGGAAAACAAAGAAGCAAAATGGAGGATGGAGAGTAGAGATGTGTGGATGGAGAAGGGTGACAAAAACACCAATTTTTTTCACCAATTTGAAAACCACAAGAAGAGCATAAATTCCATCTTGGAACTCCAAAACAATGAAGGTAATAAAATAAGTGGTTTCAAAGATATTGCAACCTCAAGTGTAAATGATTTTCAATCTATATACTTGGAGATGACAAGGGTGAATATTCTTGAGATTGTCAATTTAGCCTTTGTCTTCCCTTGTTTTATGATAGAAGAAATTAATTAGAAGTTGTAGGAGGAAGTCTCTAAGGAATAGCTCCAAATAGTTCTACACTCTTTTTAGAAGGATAATAGTCTTGGACCAAATGGGTGGAAAGTTGAGTCTTTCTTCGGTTTCTATGAGTTGGTGAGATGGAAATTATGAGGGTCATTAAGGATATTAGGGTTTCTAGTAGTGATTTGGGATATTGGAATGTTACATTACATGATAACACTTCTTCTTTTTATGACTACATGCCAATCTCCCTTTGTAAGTGTGTTTATTAAATTATAGCCAAGATATTAGTAGTCAGATTGAAAGAGGTCTTTTTAGAGGTAGTCTCTATTGAAAAATTTGGTTTCCTTGTTGGTAGGTAAATCCATGAAGCCATAGGGTTTTCTCAAGTAATCCTGCACACAATAAAATATAGAAATATTTTAGTTTTGGTTATCAAGCTATACCTTTCCAAATCATATGACATGACAAATTGGTTATATATCAGGATGATGTTAATGCATGTGTGGTTCAGTTATCTAGTGGTCAAGTTGATTATGGGATGTGTCACATATGCCTCTTATGTAGTTCCCATCATGCAGTGGTGTAACAGACCCCGCCACCCACAGGCTGGGGTATGCTACCTTCAAGCCCACCCTTGGATTTATTTCTCTTACCGATACCTTTTTAAATTAATAAGGATGCATAAAAAAAAAGATCTAATGACATGCACAACAATAACTAGCAAGCATGCATATTCTAAAGATTCAATTAAACATAAATATATACACAACGTAAAACATTAATATACAAGTAAATAATACCATAACAGAGAGCACTTATCTTTATAAAAGATGACACCAACTGGTTGCAGACCAAGGACGTTCCACCCAACCGTAGACACTACTGCTCCAAATCTCAACAACAGTGTCACCCCCGAGCCAGGGCTATGAATTGACAAGGACAGTTCCAGAGTGGTACTTGGATTCCCAAACCAGTCAACACTCAAGATCTCACAGGATTTCCCAGAACTCACGACATTCCAAGTACCCATCTCTCTTCTACCCATCTTGAACCACCCAAGAGAATGGACCTCCACCCTTCTCTACCATGCAGTCCCTCAGACATTCCTTCTCCTTCCAGGGCTCCAACACAACTGGTCCAGAATCTCAATACTAGAACTCTCAGGACTCACAACAGTGAACAAATATGGACACATGCCAATGCATCTCAGACATGCAGGCCTCAAGTCATGGTTGGATTACACTAATGACCACTACAACCAACCATATCATGGATACTCTTTGGCAGTTCGTTTCCCTTTCCCAAGCCAAGATGCAGATGAGGATGGATCAACGAGTGATAGGTAAGGATAGGATGAATGAATGCGTGAGCAAGTGAATGAACACATGAACCAGTGAGCAAGTGGGAAAGCGAATAAGCAAATGAAGGAGAGAACGAGCCAACCCCCCAATCAAACCAGGGATGGGTTTAAGTACTTTCGTGGGGAATCAAGAAACTCTTGTCTTTCCCCAAGAAGTGCACGTAACTGATCCACTCCCTTAGAAAAAAAGGTAATTAAAATAGGAAATACAAATTTATCCTCTCCCCTCTCTTGTGGAATCATAGCCCCCTATAACTCTAGTCCTTGTCCCTCTAGCAGTTGATGATGTATTTATTATTAATAATGATCAAAACATTACATGTATTGGGCACACTGGCCTTTTAATAATTGTTTGGGCACTCTACCCTCTCAACATTGTAACAATACATTATTTAAAATGGGGGTTCAAAACCCGAGGTGTTACATCCCCTCCCCCCTTATTTTGGCACTGTCCTCAGTGCATATACAAAATAGAGATCAAAATCTAAAAACATATTAAAAAAGCTTCGGGTACTCTACCCACATGGTATCTTCATGATCCCAAGTAGCATCTTCAGGACTGTAGTAGGTCCACTGAACTTTTATCAACTCTATAACTCGATTCCGGAGAATTTTGACCTTTTTGTCCAATACCCGCACTGGATGAACCTGAAAGTCTCCCTCTGTCTCTACCTGAATCAGATGCCCATCAATAACATGGTTAGGATCATGTACATATTTCTTTAGTAAAGAGACATGAAATACATTATGCACATTCATGGAAGAAGACAATGCAAACATGTATGCAACTGGCCCTATTCTGTCCAATATTTCAAATGGATCACATACTCTGGCTGCTAGCTTTGTACAACTAACCAATTTCAAGGAGATTTTATTGGGATTCACTTTCAAAAGTACATGCTCCCATACTTTAAATTCTCTATCTGTCCTGTTCTTATATGCATAAATGTTCTGTCTATCCCGAGCTGCCTTCAAATTCTGCTTGATATTAACCATCTGGTCTTCCATATCCTTGAGCAACTCCGGCCCAAGTACCACTCTATCTGCTGGCTCACTGGAGTATTGCATTTCCTACCATACAAGGCTTCAAATGAGCTCATTCTCAATGAAGCTTGATATCCATTATTATATCTAAACACAACCAAGTGTAAGTAATCTTCCCACTTGGATGGATTATCCATCACATACATTCTCAACATATCTTCAATTACTCAGTTGACCCTCTTTGTTTTTCCATCTAATTGGGGATGGTATGCTGTGCTAAAGTTTAGATTTTTACCAAATACTTTAAACAATCCCCTCCAGAAATTGGAGGTAAACTTTGTATCTCTGTCTGAGACAATTGTCCTAGGTATCCCATGCAACCTAACAATATCCCTCTTGTAAATATCTGCAATATTAGCCGCTATATGTGTTGTTTTTACAAGAACAAAATGAGTAGACTTTGTTAATATGTTAACCACCACCATGATTGAATCATGTTGCCTTGATGTCCTGGGTAATTTAGTTATGAAATCAATGGTTATCACCTCCCATTTCTTCTTTGGGATTGGTAATGGCTGCAGCAAACCCGCTGGGTGCCTATGCTCAACCTTCACCTTTTGACATTCCATACATCGAACAATGTAATCAACAACATCCTTTTTCATTCTCGACCAAAAGAATTGGCTTCTTACTGCTATAATCATTTTCTGTTAACCGAGATGTCCAACATAAGGAACATCATGCATTTCCTTCAATACCAAATTCCTTAGTTCTCCGGAACTAGGGACATAGATTCTATTCTTATGCATGAGTAATCCATCTTCCTTTATCTCATACTCCTTTATTTTATGTTGTACATCTCCTTGTTGTAATCTTTCCTTTACCTACAGGTAATGATGATCGGTAAAAAGATCATCTAAAATTATGCTCTTCAAGTTTGATTGATGCATACTGACAGCAGTAGCATGCATGAGATGCACTCTTCTACTAATTGCATCGACAAATTTTTTCTCTTTTCCTTTGATATGCTTGATATCTAGGTCATATTCACTTAAAAATTCCAACCATCTTGTTTTCCTGGCATTCAAGGTTGGATGTTCAAAAAGATACTTTAGGCCAATGTGGTCTGTTCTTAATTCAAATATCTTCCCCATGAGGTAATGCCTCCACATCCTCAAGGCATGGACAATGGCAACAAGCTCCAAGTCATGTGTGGCATATTTCCTCTCATGTTCCTTAAGATTTCTGGACTCATAACCAATGACATGTCCATTTTTCGTGAGGACTCCCCTAAGTCCTTCCTTACATGCATCTGTACATACCACAAAACTTTCATTCGGGTCAACAATCTTTAACATAGGTGCACTAGTAAGTAATTCCTTCAATAGTTTAAAATTCTCTTCACACTTAGGTGTCCATTCAAATTTAGTTCCCTTCTTTCGCAAAGAAGTGATGGGATGGTAAATCTTAGAGAACCCTACTATGTAACTTTTGCAGTAACCAACTAATCCCACAAAATATCTGACTTTTGACACATTTTTGGGTGTTGGCCATCCTCTAATGGCTTCGATATTCTCTGGATCTACTGCTATGCCCTGCTATGAAATAATGTGTCCCAAGTAATGGATCTTCTTTTGATAAAAATAACACTTACTCAACTTGGCATACAACTGACGTTCTCTCAGCACTTGCAATACCAGTATTAAGTGATGTTCATGCTCCTCTTCAGACTTAGAATAGATAAGTATGTCATCCAAGAACACTTTGAAAAACTTATCCAAATAATTTCTGAATATGCCATTCATTAAGCACATAAAGACAACCAGTGCATTGCTCAGTCCAAATGGCACCACTACAAATTCATAATGCCCATACCTGGTCCTAAAGGCTGTCTTATGAATGTCTTTTTCCTTGATCCTTACCTAATGGTATCCTGACCTCATGTCAATCTTCAAAAATATCTTTGCTCCTCTTAGTTGATCAAAGAGGTCATCAATTCTAGGTAGATGATACTTGTTCTTTATAGTATACTTGTTCAATTGTTGAAAGTCAATACACAACCTCAAGGTTCTGTTGATGGGTCCTAAATCCATTTAACTCAACAACAGGAACCAAACCTGCCACCGAGGCCCAATTAGAATCTGCAGCGTTTAATGGTGGAATGGTTCTCCAGATCTTGCGATCCGGCCAAAATAATTGATGGGATTTACGTTTTCTTGTGAAGGTTCTCTCCTTCGGTTCAGATGTTCTCTTTTTATGTTTTCTCTTAGGTAGGACTGATTATAAGATAAATCCAGTATAAACCAACTAGGTAACAAAATGGGAACAAACTAAACTTTTGGAGAAGAGGCTGAGTTAGGGATAACCCTTTACTCTAGCGTGCAGGCAATGATCATCTACCACAAGCCTAGTACTAATATGTTAACCGTGTGAGTATTCCAATTACTGACTGAGATACAAATTATCAGAAGAAAACATGCATGTGATAAACGACGACAAGTAAAATAATTCACTCGACTCTAATTATCAATCACATAATAACACAAAGATTCATTTTCATCATTAAAGAAAGAACTGTAAAACATTGCATCAGATAACTTATCAATAGATTTAATAGCTCTTACTTGTTACTGCATCCATTCATGAGACGGAATAGGAAATAGTTCTTCTCCACATCCAATCATACACGCATTTGATGAAAACATAAACTTGTCTCTGGTTCAGAAAGACTTCTCAATTAAAGGCAGCTCCAAAATAATTCTTAACAAAACAAAAAATGAGAGTTTCTTGCAACAACCATCGACCTTTAACTAATCGGTTGATGCTCTTATTTATAACATAAAATTAACTAAAATTAATGGATAAAGTACAGATAAGTAAAACAAAACTTGCCACATGTCGTTCTCTCCTATTAGTTTATCTAAGTGTCATCTCAATATATCACTTTAAAAGGGGTGACTCTTCTCGTACTCTGACCACTTGATGAACAACTTCTCGTAGGTGTTGGCGTATGGGAATCTATGTTGTTCCATTGGGACCGCGTACATTTCTCTTATATCTATTGCATGTGCCCGATACTTGACTAGACTGGCACTTAACTGTTGTAGCATAGCCTGAGATTTGATCGGGTGTTCCATAAACCGTCGCACTTGACCTGGCACGGTGTCTACCACCTTTGCTAGTTCTTTGACCCATGATGAATCTTGCTCGATGCACGATTTGACTATGTTGCGTAAGTCAACGAATTCATTGGGCATGCCAAACTCGAAGAGCCCAATATCTTTCATTTCCTTGTTGATTTTGATCTAGATTTTCTCGCACTTGGCCCATTTTCTTGAATCTCTCGATGAGGCTCCCAAACCATTCTTGTCCAATATTCGGAGGCATCTTTCCTGAAATCAAAAAATGAAATCCTTTAGAGACCGCGTATAGAGTAACACTAGGTAAAATACATGTATAAAGTGTAAGCATGAGAATTCCAGACTGGTACATACTTGTAAAGCTCGCTAAACCTGGTTATTTGATACTTACGGGATCTCTGTAGCTAAAGAATTTCTTTCTTCGTTTATATTAGCGCCATCATTTTACTCTAGTTACGGTGGGTCTGTGTGACACAACATGAAAGATCAGCTACGAAATAACATGAGAGTTGAAGTCACGCCAGTGGCCAGTTGGCCCTTGGAGTCAGGAGAGGATGTCAGAGCCAAACATGTGTTAAGAGTACGAGTATGTTCCAAAAGAGTCGGGTCCTGTCATAAGGGAAGTCGTTAGGTGCCTTAGGTCGAGGCAAGTTGTTTAAACAGAAGCACATTGACAAGTGAAACAACCATCATCAACTCATCATGAAGGATGGAAGAATAAAAAATCATGGTGCTCATGTCACGCACGTCCTGCAACTCCTATTGACTATATCTTACACGCCCCGAAACGTATTCATCGTGTGGATGTGCCACATAAAAACTTCAGTTCACTTCAAAACATCCACTCGCCATGAATTCAGTGTTCCTTGGCACGTTTCCACCCACTGCCCACTTTGTTATAAATTATGGATGTACTTCATGTATTATACTCACCATCCGAGCTTATGCATTATTGGTAGTTCGCCTCGTGATCTCATATTGATCAAGTTTTCCGCTTCAGGCCCTCGACAAGTTCCCTGTGCATAAGACAGATACGTGTTGCACCATGGGAACCCCTCAAAACATAATAAGGGATATGCGAAGGAGAAAAATTGCTAGGTTTGAACGCCAAAGCGCCTGGGATTCGTTCTTACTCACAGTGGGAATTCCTGAGGTTTCAAAGGGAGGTTACTACCTACGTGCAAAAACAATGATATCACACAGTGCGAAGGCCGAAGTGGAAGAAGTTGTGTCGGGAGGAGGGACGTTGGAAGACATCCCTCCCCAACAATGAATACCCCAGAGAAGGGGAAGGCCAAGGAAGAATAAGGAAGCTGGGGAAACCCAAATCCCAAGTGAGCCGCGTGTAAGATTGTCTGCCGAGGAATTACTTATGCGTGTTATTCGACTAGAGCCTGTCGAAGTCACAAGTCGGGGAAGCGAGAGCTTAAGTGGTTTTAAATCAGAGCCTCTTTTTCCCTTGCATTTGAAATTATCCGGTTGATGCCTCCGGGTCTGCCTGTGGGGTTCTCAACCTTAATTCCACCTTCTTTTCCTATAACCTTGACTCATGCCTTCTTTTGACAAGATCCTAGTAAAGCATTCATAGGCACGAGGCACTTTTGTTCCCTGCATTCATTTGCTATGGTGTTTCTTCACTGCCAGCGAGTGTCCATAGCCTCGATGGAGTCACCCCGACGTCATAGACCTTACTCTACTGCTAGTGAGCGTCCATAGCCCCAGTGAAGTTATCTGCATACCCTCTCCTACTATGCGCTCATTTGATATAGTTGATTTTTTTTTATTTCGACAGAATTCCCTGAGCGAACAAGAGAGGAGGACGTCTGTTATTTGCAAAAATATGAGGTGATTAAGGTGAAGTTTACTAGCTTTGTCTCCGAGGTGAATGTAGTCCTTTCCATCTTTCCTTCTTTTTCTTAAAGTCTTACCAAACCACTTAGCAGACACTTCCGCATTTCTCCAAAGTTGTTCCTCTGAGCAGGTTAGATGGAAAATCCCTTGAAACAACCTCAGGTTCCCTATCATTTCTTGTGTTTGTATGTGAGCGACGAGTTAGGAAGAGAGTTCGCTATGTCACACGATTTGAGGTCAACCATTGTCTTGCTAAACACAATATTCAAAAGCACAGAAGTCAAAATAGCAAAAGAAAACAAAAATGCATTTCACAATCGACCTAGCTAACTAAAAAATCATGAAAATACGCACACAAAACATAAAAATATTATATATATATATATATATATATAATGGAAATATTGTTTTAGGGCTTGGTCATTCACTAGGAGAGAGTAAGGTTTCCCCCTTAGTTTCTATAACTGATAAGTGCCTGCCCCAATCTTCTCGGCCACCTGGAAAGGTCCTAGCCATAGATTCTGAAACTTAGAATGTTTTCCTTTAGGCTCGTTTTCTCTGTCCCACTTTAGGACTAGGTCTCCTACTTCAAAATTCTTCTCTTTAGCCTTATGCTTGTCAAACCATATTTTAACTATCTGCTGGTGGGCTATGAATTTTGATTTTGATTTCTCCCTTTATTCTTCTAACATGAGAAGGGTGTCAATTCTTTGTTGTAAGGTTGATGAGGGATGCCCCCTAGACTCTTGAGCAAGTTGAAGAGATGGGAGATATAACCCGTTCGGGAGAATGGATTCCTGTCCGTATACTAGAAATTATGGGGAATTTACTGTATCTTCCTTGGGTGTAACTTTGTCTGCCCATAAAGAGTTATGGAGTAGATTATGCCAATTCCTCTGGTTCTCTGCAACCATTTTCTTCAATATCCTCACTAGGTTCTTATTAGTTGATTTTGCCACTCTGTTTCCCCATGGATAATAATTTGCAGAGTATCTAATTATGATTCCTTTGTCTAGGGAAAACTCTATTAATAAGGTGGAATAAAAGTAAGTTGCATTATAAAAAATAAGAACAGAAGGGACTCCGAACCTTGTGATTAGTTGTTGTTCTATGAATTGGATTACCACCTTCTAGTTTACATGAGTTAGAGGAATGACTTCTACCCATTTTGTGAAATAATTGGTGGCAATGAGTATGTACATATGCTGTTTTGAAGAACTTGGTGTAATTTTGCCTATGATGTCTAAACCCCATTGCTCAAAAGGCCTAGAAGCGGTCATCGGTTGGAGTCTGCTGCTCTCTTTTCTCTCCCAACACTTACTTGACAAGTTTTACAGTTTCTAGAGTATGTGTGAGCGTCCTTGCACAAAGTGGGCCAATAATAGCCAACTCTTAGTATCTTATGAGTGCTGGTGTCTCATGCAAAATGTCCACCGATAGGGCCATCATGGAGCTCCTTCAAAACCTTATCTGCATCTTCATTTTTGAGGCATCTCAAAAGTACCCCATCATAATTAACTCGGAAGAGTACCGAATTTATGAGGCAATATTGCACAGATTTTAACCTAAGAGCTCTCCTTTCCCTAGCGTTGAGGTTATCTGGACAAGTCCCATGGTGTAGGAGATAAGTCAATTTCTCATACCAAGACTCTTGTCCCGGGGAAATGTATGAAGCTTCACCACACCATAATGCCATTTCATTCTCCCATCTAGGGTCTTCATTTACTTGGTCTTGAGCTTCAGCTGTCAGTTTTCATAACCCTTGTCCTTTAACTAGTTTAGCAGGTTTTATATCTAGATCAAATTCTTGTACTACTTCCATCCAATTTCCTCTTCTTTCCCCCATCTCCTATTGAGTAAATAAGGATCAGATTGCAGGGTGAGGCACAATTAGTTTGGTGTGGTTCTTGAGTATGTAAGATCTGAAATGTTTTACTGCCTTATAAACCGCGTAAGCTTGTTTATATATAACATGATAGTTAAGTTCAACACCTTGGAGGTTAGTGCTCATGAACGATACAAGGGGCTTCATTTTTGTCATCATCCATCTGAGTTAATACTATGACTAACGATTGGTCGGAAGCGAAAGTGTAAAGGAAGAAATATTTGTTGAAATAGGGGATTCACAACACTAGGGCTTGAGAGATAGTAGTTTTGATCTTCCTGAAAGACATCTTTCGTTCATCATCCCACTTAAACTCATCATCCTTACGAATCATATTTTGTAGAGGTTTGATAGTTTCCGCGAAATCGGGAGTGAACTTCCTCACAAAAATGATTTTCCCGAAGAATGATTGCATAGCCTTCTTGTTGTGAGGCAATGGAAGCTGAGCTATAGCCTTTATTATTTCTGGGTCTATGCGAATGCCTTCTGGAGATATGATGTGGCCTAACAAATTACCTTCTTCGACACCAAAGATAGTTTTCTTAGGGTTTAAGGATATACCGTATTTTCTACACCTTTCGAAAATCTGGGTTAAGTGTTGGATGTGATCTTCCCTGTTCTTTGAATACACAGTCACGTCGTCCAAGTACATTACTACACACTTGTTGATTAGTCCCTGAAATTCTACGTCCATGGCGCTCTGGAAGGTCGCTCATGCATTGATTAACCCAAAAGGCATGCGTTTGTAAGTGAAAGTTCGCCACTTGGTTCAGAAGGTAGTTTTCAAGCGGTCTTCTTCTGAAACTAAAACCTGGTTGTACCCTGAGAAACAGTCTAGTGAGGAGAAAATTTCAGATCCAGACACCGTCTGTAGGAGTTGCTCCATTGGTGGAACTGGGTAGTTGTCCTTTTCTGAAGTTCTGTTGAGATTTCTGAAATCTACGCATAAGCAAATCTCCCCATACTTTTTCCTTACAAGAACTCAATTAGCTACCCATGTAGAGTGTCTAACCTGGAAGATAATTTTGGCATATAACAGTTTCTTTAACTCCTGACACATAAGAGGCTCCAGGGAAGGGTGATACTTTTGGAGCTTCTGTTGGAAGGGTTTCACTTTGGGATTTAACGAGATAGTGTGTTGAATGATACATGTATCAAAAGTTTTCAGATCTCGGTAGGACCACTCAAAGACATCTTGATATTGTTTGAAGAGTTTGAGATAGGCCTTCCTTTCTTATTTAGATATGGTTTTGCCAAGGTTTACGTTTTTTGGGTTTTTCGGGGTTTCGAGATTTATGGTTTCATGCATGGGATAGGAACTACCGGTCTTCGCGTTTTTTGACCCCTTAAATCTTTCTTTTAGGTCAAAAAGGTTTTATAAATTGGCTATGCCCTTCGGTATCATGTGAGACTTTGATTTGTTGATCGAATGATTTATATGAGGGTTGGTTTTCATCGATTGTTCCTGGAATACTTCATCATCAATATCCAAGTCCATGAAATTATCTTGGTTATCCAAAAAATTTATGATATGTTCATCTCGTTCGAAGACCTTCCAATTAGAAATATTGTTGGGCACTAATGGTTTGTAGAGAAATTCCACAGTAAACCAAGATGCTTCATAATATTCTAGTGGTGACAGCCTTGAAGTAGCGATGGCCAGAGAATCAACAAGAATGTTCTTTGCTCTGGGAATCGCTGAAATGTTGAAAGCTTCAAAATGCTCTATTAGCCTGTGCACTTCTTGTTGGTAATTCTTCATATGCGGAGAGTTGCAATGTATAGTGTTCTTTATCTGCCTAACAATGATTTCAGAATCTCTGAAAACCTTCAATTCTTTGACGTTCAAGTCTATGGATTTATTTAGCCCCTGTACTAGAGCTTCATACTCGACAGTGTTATTCGTGCATTCAAATTCTAGTCTACAAGACATGAAATGTCATTTTCCATTCAGATTAATGAGGATACACCCTACTCCTGACCCTTATTGCGATTTAGATCCATCAAAATACAGGGTCCAAACTTGTGGGAAACATGTATTAGCTTCCCCCTTCCTATTACTTTCCTCTTTTCCTCCTATTAGTTCTATGATTTCTGACACAGGTTCATGGCAGAAGAGGGTTTCCTTTGCCCCTGTCGGCAATTCCTCTTGAAAAATTATTTTGGAGTTTTGAGTAAGAGGGACATTAGATAAGAGAGGGGATATGTTCTCGAAGTAGGAATCACAGGAATAATTTCTTAGCACAGGGAAATCTGTCGATGAGGGTTTGTTTAGGGTTTCTAAGTCAGTGAAAGTATGTTTTAGATATCTTTGCCTATCAATTCTAATCATATTTGTGTGTCCCTTTAATGGTAGCCAAAGGTGCACCCAGTCTGTACTAAAGTATCCGTTTAAGTTGCCAGACCAATCTCAGCTTAATAATAACCCATAAGCTTTTGGAATATCTACTACAATGATTTCAATCACTTGCAAAAACTTAGGATGGGTTGCTATTCTGATCATCACATATTTGAGTTCTCCCACGACCTTGACTTGGGTTCTGTCTAGTTGTATTACATGTTTGTCACTTTTGAGAGGGACCGCGTTTAGTTTTTAGCAAATAGATGATGACATAACATTAGAGGAGGCTCCTGAATCAACCAAACAATTATGGAGGTTTCTTTTGAAGACTTCAATCATTAATAGGAACGGTGGAACAAAAGATTTTCCCTTCTTATATTTAGAACATGCGTTCACAGTTGGTTTATTTAATGGATCTGAGGGAGTTAGATTTATTCCCTGATCATTGCTTGTTGTAGGATTCTCTACTGATTTCAAAGCTTGTAACAGGAAGTCCTTTTGTTGAGGGATTACACATATTTCCATAACTCATATATTAGCTTTCAACTTCTTAAAATCTTCAACTACGTTGTAATCCAGCTTGGGTGATTCTTGGGTATGGATCTTTATAGGGTTCTTATGGGGAGAAAAAGGTGCTTTCGGGTGATCGGGAGTTGGCTTTCCGGGTGAAGTTTGGGTAGTAGTGAGATCATTTGAGACAGGTTGACCTTTACTTCGCGTTTGTACCAACGAGACCTCTGCGGGTGGTTCTTGAACCTCAAATAGGTCATCGAAAGGAATAATTAGGTCATGATCCCATATCAGCATGGCTGTATCTTATGGTGGATCAATTTATTCCTGATTGGCGATATTCATACTGGAGCCGATTGATTGTTCGGTTAGGGAGACTTCATCAAAAAATTGGTTGGCCATCAAATTCATGGCATGCACCGATTGAGGGAAGTCTCTTTTAGAGTGGTTTTCTTGGTGGTAAGTACAGAAAGATTCAGATGTTGCATTTCCAAGATCAATATTTAAGTTAGCTGGGGCAGGTTCAATTGCTTTGAACAATGGGTTAATTTTAAAGAAAGGATTATAGGGCCTTTGACCTTGGTTTCTCTCCCTTGCACTTCTCTTCATGTCTATGATTTCGTTTGATAGTTTTTTGACCATGCGCTGTAGGTCTTCTATGTCTCCATTACCTTTTTCAGGACCTCGTTCTGTTTATTTTCCTATGGGTCTAGTTAACAAGAGTCCTTTTCTGGGAGGAGGTTGAACTTCCTTTTTAACTAAAGAGACCTGGATTTATTTACACCCTTTCATTTGGAACTCTATCATTTTGGCTTCTTCAAAATTCTCAGCTAGGGTTAGTTTGGAAGCCCTCTTCACAAACATGGAAATTGAAGCTGGGAGGTCATTAACGTATACTTCGATTTGCAACTCCTGAGTAGGTTTAGCTTCGGGCTGGAATTTGTTTAATATGGTGGTAAATCTTTGATTAAAGTCTTTGACCCTTTTCTTCAAGCTCATGGTGGCGGTGAACAACTCAACCATCAAAGCTCCTGTAGTAGTCTCTTCGGAAAATTTATCTAAAAAATCCTTTTGAAACTTTATCCAACTAGGTAGGGATCCTACATGTAAGTTAAAATACCACGTGGAAGATGAATTCTCGAAAGTGTAGGGGAACATACTGCAAACTACGTCCTCATGTTGGACATTCATCATTTTGATAGCCAATATGAATTTCTTGATATGATATTCAGGTAGTCCTGAGGTTTCAGGGTCAAATTTAGGAAGTAACTTCTCTGGATGTCGGGGAAGGTTATGGACTCGCCCTAGGATGGCCAAAGCATCTCTGGCTAACCAAGGTTGATTGTTCTGAGGTGGGTTTCCCCTTTCTTCATCATGGTCATTGTTGTCTTCCATATCTTTGGATCCTGAGTTAAACTCTTCCTCTTCCAAAAAATCGTCCGGCTCAGAGATGTCGCCAACAGGCGTTTCAGGGATTAGATTAAGAGGATGTTCAATTTCAGTGATTGCGAAATCTATTAGGTATTCTACTGTGTGAAAAAATACCTGGTTAGGGATGTCGATCACTGGCCTAATTTTTTTTTATCTTCGAGGAAGTATTAGAGCTAAGGACAACACACCGATATGTTAGGTGTATGCTCTTATGATTCTTCTAAATTGATTTAATTCCTCGTGAGGAAGAGCATAAGGTATATCAGGGAACATGATTTCTTCCTCGGGCTGGGGTGAGTTACTTGTTTTAGGAGTACTCAGTGTGTGTGGGATTTCTTGGGAATGAATAGCCATGCATGTGGGTTGTTTTGAATCTACAAGCTGTCTGAAATATTATATGGAACATGTATTCAACCATTCATTCTTCATGCCCTCCTTCTAGTGCCAATTATGTTGATGGGTCTTAAATCCATTTAAATCAATAGAAGGAACCAAACCCACCACTGAGGCCCAATTTGACTTTGAAGCATTTAATGGTGGAATGGTTCTCCAGATCTTGGGATCCAGCCGAAATAATCGACGGGCTTTACGTTTTCTTGTGAAGTTTCTCTCCTTCGGTTTGGATGCTCTATTTTTGTGTTTTCTCTTAGGTAGGACTGATTATAAGATAAATCTGGTATAAACCAACTAGGTAACAAAGTGGGAACAAACTAAACTACTGGAGATGAGGCTGAGTTAGGGATAACCCTTTACTCTAGCGTGCAGGGAATGATCATCTACCACATGCCTAGTACTAATACGTTAACCGTGTGAGTATTCCAATTACTGACCGAGATACAAATTATCAGAAGAAAAAATGCATGTGATAAATGACGACAAGTAAAATAATTCACTCCACTCTAATCATCAATCACATAATAGCACAAAGATTCATTTTTATCATTAAAGAAAGAACTGTAAAACATTGCATCAAATAAATTATCAGTAGATTTAATAACTCTTACTCGTTACTGCATCCATTCATGAGACGGAATAGGAAATAGTTCTTCTCCACATCCAATCATACACGCATTTGATGAAAACATAAACTTGTCTTTGGTCCAGAAGGACTTCTCAATTAAAGGAAACTCCAAAATAATTCTTAACAAAACAAAAAATGAGAGTTTCTTGCAACAACCATCGACCTTTAACTAATCGGATGATGCTCTTATTTATAACATAAAATTAACTAAAAATAACGACTAAAGTACAGATAAGTAAAAAAAAACTTGCCACATGGCGTTCTCTCCTATCAGTTTATCTAAGAGTGATCTCAAGATATCACTTTAAAAGGGGTGATTCTTCTTGTACTCTGACCACTTGATGAACAACTCCTCGTAGGTGTTGGTGTATGGGAATCTATGTTGTTCCATCGGGGTTGCGTAAATTTCTTTTATATCTACCGCATGTGGCCAATACTTGACTAGACTGGCACTTAATTGCTGCAACATAGCCTGAGCTTTGATTGGGTATTCCATAAACCGTTGCACCTGACTTGGCATTGTGTTTGCCACCTTTGCTAGTTCTTCAGCCCATGATGACTCTTGCTCGGTGCATGATTTGACTATGTCGCGTAAGTCAACGAAGTCATCGGGTATGCCAAACTTGGAGAGCCCAATATCCTTCATTTCCTTGTTGATTTTGATCCATGTTTTCTTGGACTTGGCCCATTTTCTTGAATCTCCCGATGAGGCTCCCGAACCATTCTTATCTAATACTCAGAGGCATCTTTCTTGCAATCAAAAAATGAAATCCTTTAGAGACCACATATAGAGTAACACTGGGTAAAATACATGTATAAAGTGTAAGCATGAGAAATCCATACTGGCACATACCTTTAAAGCTCGCTAAACCTGGTTATTTGATACTTACAGGATCTCTGTAGATTTCGAATTGCTTGCTTCACTTCTGTTAGCACCGTCATTTTTCTCTAGTTAGGGTGGGTCTATGTGCCACAACATGAAATATCGGGTACAGAATAGCATGAGAGTCAAAGTCATGCCAGTGGCCGATTGGCCCTTGGAGTCGAGAAGTCGTTAGGTGCCTCAGGTTGAGGCAAGTTGTTTAAACAAAAGTCACATCGACAAGTGAAACAACCATCATCATCTCATCATGAAGGTTGGAAGAATAAAAAATCACAACGCTCGTGTCACGCACACCCTGCAACTCCTATCGACTATATATCACACACCCCGAAACATATTCGTCGCGCGGATGTGCCACATAAAATCTTTAGTTCACTTCAAAACATCCAGTCTCCATGAATTCAGTGTTCCTTGGCACATTTACATCCACTGCCCGCTCTGTTATAAATTCTGGATGTACTTCATGTATTCTACTCACCATCCGAGCTTATGCACTATTGGTAGTTTGTATCGCGAGCTCAGATTGATCAAGTTTTTTGCTTCGGTCCCTCGCCAAGTTCCCTGTGCATAAGACAAATACATGTCGCACCATGGGAACCCCTCAAAACATAAGAAGGGGTATGCGAAGAAGCATAAGTGCAAGTCTTGAACCCCAAAGCGCTTGGGATTCATTCTTACTCACAATGGGCATTCCCGAGGTTTCAAAGGGAGGTTCCTACCTGTGTGCGGAAATGATGATATCACACTGTACGAAAGACGAAGGGGAAGAAGTTGTGCCGGGAGGAAGGACGTTGGAAGACATGCCTCCCAAAAAATAGATACCCTGGAGAAGGGGAAGGCCAAGGAAGAATAAGGAAGCTGGGGAAACCCAAATCCCAAGCGAGCCGTGCGCAAGATCAGCTACCGAGGAATTACTTATGCGTGCTATTCGACTAGATCCTGTCAAAGTCACAATTCGGGGAAGTGGGAGTAGAATGAGGAGAACACATGCCACAGACACTAATGTTCAAGAACCGACTCAACAGCTGAAACATGCACAACTCGCCATCGCCGAACTCTACCAGGAAAATAGAGAATTAAGATGACAATTGGTGTCAAATACCCTTGAGGTGTCAATATCACAAGGTCGTGAAGGGAGTGTGACATGGCTCAAGAGACAGCTCTGAGAAGTGCAAGATACAATCATGCAGCTGCGTGAAGCACAAAAGGTGTCGGAAGAACAAACTATGAAACATCTTAGAGAACGTGAAGCAGCCGGGGAGAAAGTCCACGCGGACCTTGCCATCATGCAGAAGAGACATAATTAACTAACTCTATCTTTTATTCTCAGACATGGTACAAATCTTGACAGTTTTGAATATTTTTCATGTTTTTAACGTAAACCGGGTTGGTTGGACAAATAGTGTAGACAATGTCTATTGTATGTAATTTGAGCTCGATTGAAACCTAATGTAAAAGTCCTGAAAATTTGATGAAAGGATTCTGGTTGTAGCGGTTGGATGTATCATTTCTTTTCTTTGTGTATGTATTTCTTGTGTTTTTCGTCCATATCTTTTCCTGTCCGATTCAGAATGTATTTTCGAGCCTGGGATTTGCTATGTAGCTCCCCTTGTTCACACCATTTAGACAAACCATATTTCCTCCAAGTTAACTTCTAATTCATCCTCAATGCTGCTCTGAGTTTCTTTGTGTATTTTCCTCCCCGAATCTTTACAATTTAAATCATCATGGGTTGATGACAAAGGCACAAAGGGTGATGTTTTCTATTGGTAAATTCAAACGGTCCTTTTGAGAAACCTCCGACACCGATGGATTTCATCGTAAGGCGCTGACATGGCAAGATTGGCTTGGGACACATGGCAATGAAAAACGATGACTTAACTCGCGAGTATTAGTCGGAGTCAGGATTTTCCTCCAGTTGTGCATTCTTAAATTAAACCTAGGATCGCTGATGCCAGAAAAGGTGTCGGGGATAACCCTATCACGTATTTTCGTTTGGGTTAGCGTCTTCAAAAAATCCCAATGGCGAAACGTTTCGGGAGTCGGCGATCAGAGAAATTGTTTTAGCGTGGTCCGACCGTTCGTCACAGTTTGGTCTTCTCCATTTCACTAAGCGCGTCGGGTATCGACCATCGATGATATCATATCTTTCTTCGTTAACATTTACTCTCTTCACCTTTTACCGATGCCGAAGGGGATCGGTTATCGGTGATATCCTTGTGTGGTGTTTGTCGCGAAAGAAAACTTCTTTTTGCCGATGCTGGTGAAGATAGGCGCTCGACGACTGTGGTTTCTTCGAGTGATTTTCATTCCGCTTTTAATTCTTTCCGATGCCGAATTTGGGCACATCGGGTGAAGTGTTTTGGCTGTTGATTATTTAATTAAAATTTAAGACTTTTAAGTCATGAGTTTTCATGGATTCAAGCAAACTTTGAAATTCTTAATGAGAGTCAAGATGATAAGCAAGGGCAACAATTTTCACAATGAAGTTGAATCAGACAGTGCAAAATATCAAGTGGTACCCAAAAAGTAAAAATGACATAGGATTTTTAGGGTGTGTTGAGTGCTCAATAGGTTCCATCCTTCTTTTTGACAAAAAGTACTGGTGCTTCCCAAGGTGAAACACTTGGATGTATGTACCCTTTCTTCCCAACTGCATTTGCAATTCTTTTAACTCTGGTGTGCTCATTCTGTAAGGTATTTTTGACACCGGGGCAGCTCCAGGCACTAAATCAATTGAGAAATCTATCTCCCTTCTTGGTGGCAACCCTGGTATTTCTTGGAATACATCTTCAAATTCCTATAGTACCGAGAACTCTTCAAGGCTTGGCCCCTTTGTATTTTTTGGCTCTTCCACATGAGTTGCATACAATTGACATCCTTTTCTAAAACATCTCTTTAGTTGTAAAGCTGAAATCTCCCTTATAGAGATGGGTCTTGGAACTCCTTTCACAATGTTCTGTTTTCCATCTTCATCAAGACATGTAAATGTCTTGCTATGACAATCTAATACAACATGATGCTTTTCCAACCAATCCATTCCAATTAGAATATCATAAGACCCCAAGGGTATGATGTTCATATCAACACTAGTATTCACACCATTAAGAATTATGGAACAACTTCTGACCATATCATGGATTCTCCTTTTGGTTCTAGTGGCTAACGGAACCAAACTTGATTTTCCAAGCTTGCTTTTCTCCAAATGTAATCTATCCACTATTTTAGGATCAATGTAACAATGAATTTCTCCCGAATCAATTAAAATAGCAACATGATGGTTTATGATCTTACCTTCCACCTCTATCATATTGGATTGGTAATCCACTTGTCAATCATCTAAAGCTGCATAGATTCTTCCCATATATTCGATTGTTGCAACCTCTTGGACGTTGTGCACAGTATTCAATCTGTGTTTTCTGTGTGGGAAATCCTTGTACAGGTGATCTTCCTTGCATCCCCAACATTGGATTGGTGGTATTCCCCTTTTTCCCAAGGAGTCTTCTTTCTTGGATTCACCCTTAGCATACTGATATTGATGATTTCTATTAGGCTCATTCCTATTGAAGGGAGGTTTGAATCCTTTCCTCCTCTGATCAGACTTCTCCTTCTTCTTATCCTTCCAAGATTTTTGCAGGTATTCTCTTCCTTGGCCTTGATCATACATGTATTTAGCCTTCCTGATGGCCTCAGTCAAGGTCTTGGGCGCATCATACCTAATATTTTCTTTATAAAATTCTGGCAGTCCACTTAGAAATCTCTGTATTTTCACCTTCTCATCATCAATGAACCTGACATACTTTAACAATCCCAAGAACTTCTTCTCATATTCTTCCATAGTCATGCTTCCCAGCCCGAGTTCAAAGAACTCCTAAATTTTCTTGTCATAGAAATGCTCTGAGAAGTAATCCTTCTGGAAGTACTTCTTGAACCACTTCCAAGTGATCCTACTCTCATTAATATGTTCAACTTGCTTCAGTTGATCCCCCCACATTGCATCTTTACCGTGTAAATGGTAGGTGGAAATCATGGCTTCCAAGTTTGATGAATAGTTATGCAATTGAAAATACCTCCCGAGTCCAAGCAACCATGCTTCGGCATCATCTTCCCTTTCTTTTTCACCATCAAAGGAGGGTGGCTTAAGCTTCCTCAGCTCTCCTTGCAAACTGTCCGCTTCCTGTCTCCTTCTTTGGTGCCTAACAAGAGACAGCTATGGAATGCTTATGGAATCTTACGATGCATAAAAATTTCTTGCTGAGTAAGGAGGTGAGTGGTGTCTACGAGTTCTGCTAGCACTTCTCAAATAACCAACTCTTCCACAATCCTCTCTTCTTTCATGAAAACAACCTTATTCCTCTTGTTTTGAGTTTGATCCCTTCTTCGTTTTCCTCTGCAACTGATTTAAGCTCTGAAACACTCAAGCATATATCTGAATTTTCTCTCTCATCAGTCTCTCATTGTCTGCTTTGTAGCTCTGCACTTCTATTTTCAGGCTTCTTATAGTTTCTATTAATGTTTCCTGCTCTCCTCTTCCCTTGCATCCATTGGACTCTGTCTCTGCATTACCAACTCTGGTATTCAGGCCTTCAACCTATCTTTCATGGCTGGGGGCTTCCCCACCTTCTCCCATCTCTCGAATCTTCATTCCGAGCTGATATGTTTAATCTCTTAATTTTGCAGAATGTGCAAGCGATCATTTTGTTAGAGTTATGCATATGATAAACAAAATTTCTAAACAATGCTACATGTCCTTTTTATTCTCAATTCATGAAGAACATATATGTATCAATATGCACCGTATAAAAATTCCATGTTATCCCTTAGCCGATACATAATTTAATTATGCACAAGCACTCCCTTCAAACCACTTCCCCTGGTGACCACGACTCGAAACCGCGTCCAAATCCTTCTTGGTGCTTTCTGTGTTAGAAAATTACTCTATCAGAGATCATGTGGTTGAAAATCGATCGATGATTGAGATCAATGGTCAATAGTAATTGTAGGCTGACAACATGCTCGCTCTTTATCGAAGAGATCTGTCCCCGCAATCTGAAAAGTGCTCACCCAAATCTCCTTTAAATCATGGTCATTGATCCCTTGTCACGATGAGATCAACGACGCTGGAAAATAGCAGGATGCGAACTAGAACTCCCACTAATTTTTCCTCCTCTCCCTGCAATGCTCCCCCATCGTCGATTTTCCATTCATAGATTGACGACTATCTGTGGGTCCTGCTTCCTTAGCGCCCTGTTCCAATCTCACACTGACAGGTGCTAGCTCCTTCCTCGCTTGTGACCTTGGTCTGTGACCCAGGGCTTACCCTCCTAGCGCTTTGCAACTTCAGAACCTTCAGCTAGGACTAGATCAATGGTCCTAGTCCTCATTCACGATCAACGATCGATATCCACTTTGGGACTCCGCGCTTCAGGAGTTTGGCACTTTCGACCTCCGCTTTCCCCCGGAGTACTCAGTACCCGAAGTTCTAGGTCAGGCACCACACGTCCACCTCAAATCAACAGCTCTAGTCCAATTTGGTACTTTGGCCTTCGGAAGTCTCAACTTCCTATGCTTGCTTCCTCCTGGAATGCTTCCACCCAGAGTTCACGATATGTCGACGCATGTCCTCCCGCATATCAACAACTGTGAATTGCTTCGACTCTTCGGGCTTCAAGAGTTTCAAACTATCCGCCTTCACTTTTTCCCAGAATTCCGATCCTCTGAACCGCTGCGAGATCTACTTCCGAGTGTCTTCTAGGATAAACAATTGATATGTACTCTAGCCTTCGTGAGTTCTTGACCCACCGCAAACTGTCACATATTTTTCCTTTGGAGTGCCCATTCTCTGCACTGCACGATCTGTCGCCACATGGCGAAATACTAGAAGCGGACACGTGGCCCAATCAGGCAGGTGACACGTGTCACGTTCTAACCAACATTTCAATCCTCCACATGTTAAAAACTTTTTGACATGTGGCACACATCCCATGTGTCCACTTCATCCCAGGTGATGTCCTCGAGCCACATCACTTCAACATTTCGGGCTTCAGAAGATTTTATGCTTGCACTCCTCAAGTCTCCAGAACTCTAAATTTCTGAACTGCTTAACCTTCTGGGATCCACATCACTTCAGGTGATGTCATCATTCCCCACCATTTCAACTCTTTGGGATTTGGAACTTCAGGCTTTGGGAGTTTCCATACTAGCACACTCCAATTCTCCCGAATTGGCCAATCTGCTAACGTGTGTCTCCCTTATCGGACGGTCCGTATTAACTCTAGACTTCGAGACTTCGGGTAGTTCTTTCCCTAGTTCTTCGTTCTACAAAAAATTCTGGAGTACTAATTCTCTAAAGTGAGAGATATGGTGCCACATGTCCTTGTTGATGGATGGTCTAGATAAGATCTGGGCTTCGGGCCTTCGAGATTTTCGGCTTTTCGCATTCGTCTTTCTTCCAAAGTGGTTATCTGCCAGAGTGTGGGATCTCCTGCCATGTGTCCACTTTGATCAATGGTCTGTATCTACTCCGACTCTTCGGAGCTTCGGGATTCAGGAGTCCTTTACTCACTCAGCTTCTTCTTTCTTCATCCCAGAGTATGAGATCGCCTGGCACTTGTCCCCTGCTTGAATATAAACGACCATGAGTGATTGCAGAGACTCAACTCACTCACTCTTTAATTTCCTTGCCGATCTCCGTGAAGTGAAGATGCTCGTCCGTAGTGGGATCAATATCCATCGTTGATCTGTTGATCTAGCAAGATCAACGATATTGAGAGATCACGTGCTTTGTTACACATGAAATTTTCACATCTATGTACCTTGCCCTTAGTGTCGTAAAGTGTCATATAAGTGTCTCATACACCTTGACACCATGGAATAACCTATGTCACAATCCCTAGTCAATGTGGAGGAGGGATATATTACATGAAGGCCAAAATACCGAGTACACATGAATTATTATTAATATTCATGGAAAAGAAATTGATTAAGTGTGAGAATCAAGTGCACATGAATTATTATTAATATTCATGAAAAAGAAAGTAATTAAGTGTGAGAATCCATCTCACATTTGGTTTACTATTTTTTAGGGAAGGTGGAGGATCTCATGGATGGTTGAAATATTTTCTCCTTAAAATCCTTGAGAGATATTTCCTCCCCAAAATCCTTAAGAGATATTTTCTCCCTAAATATCTTAGAGATCCCTTTCTTAGTGGATCTGA
>ML781911.1:305476-320440 GCA_009831015.1 Picea engelmannii | reverse complement strand
TGTGATGAGGTACCTTAAAGGTACAATGGATTATGGTCTCAGCTATGATGGAGATCATGACTTCACATTGAGTGGATATACTGATGTAGATTAGGCAGGAAGCGTTGCTGACAGAAAAATCACTTCCGGATGCTGTTTCAGTTTGGGATCAGCTATGATCTCATGGCAGAGTAGGTAGCAATCCAGTATTGCTCTCAGCACAGCGGAAGCAGAGTACATTGTCGCATGTTCTGCTAGCTACAAATTTATATGGCTTCGAAAGTTGCTGACGGGCCTATTTGATTTGGAGATGAGAGAAACCGTGATTGTATGTGATAATCAAAGCTGCATTAAAATGATAGAGAATCTTGTGTTCCATGATAGGTCGAAGAACATAGAGATCCACTATCATTTCATTCGCAACATGGTACAGAGAGGATCCTTGAAGCTCCAGTACATTAGCACGGATGAACAGGTTGCTGACGTGTTGACTAAGCCTCTATCTCGTGTAAAGTTTGAACACTTTTGAGATAAGCTTGGTATAGTCCGAAAGGACCCTCCCTGAAAGGGGGAGTATGTATGTTCCTTGCTTCTGACCTCACTATTAGACGTAAAGAAAGATGAGTCATGCTTCTGACCTCGTTGTTAGACGTAAAGCAAGATGTCGTGTGATCCTTTCTTCTAACCTCATTGTTAGACGTAAAGCAAGATGAGTCATGCTTCTGACCTCGCTATTAGACATAAAGCATGACGCCGTGTGATCCTTGCTTCTGACCTCGCTGTTAGACATAAAGCAAGATGAGTCATTATTATGACCTCGTTGTTAGACGTAAAGCATGACGCTGTGCGATCCTTTCTTCTGACCTCGTTGTTAGACGTAAAGCAAGATGAGTCATGCTTCTGACCTAGTTGTTAGACATAAAGCATGACGCCACTGATTCCTTGCTTCTGACCTAGTTGTTAGATGTAAAGCAAGATGATTCCTCGCTTTTGACGTCGTTGTTAGATGTAAAGCGAGATGTTGATGTGTTCCTTTCTTCTGACCTTGTTGTTAGACGTAAAGCAAGATGAGTCATGCTTTTGACCTAGTTGTTAGACGTAAAGCATGATGTTGTGATTCCTCGCTTCTGACCTAGTTGTTAGACGTAAAGCAAGATGATGATATTCCTAGCTTCTGATCTAGTTGTTAGACGTAAAGCAAGACGATGATATTCCTTGCTTCTGACCTAGTTGTTAGACATAAAGCAAGATGTGACTGACACTGAGCTACCAGCTTAACAACTGTGACATTGAGCCAGTGTAGTACTATGATGTGCCAACCTAGTGCTGTGATGAGGTATCATTTTTACTGATACATATTTGATGCAGATGATGATAGCATTCTTTCGAGAATGATGATGCCACCGATGAAGAAAAATTCCGATGACTCGTAAATATGCTAGCCAATGTTTCAAGATGATATTGACGATACTATCCTCCAGATGCCACTAATTATGCAGACCTCTCTCGCCTGATGCTGATGAAGAATACCCTTCTTGTTAAGGGGGAGTGTTGAAATAATGTATCTGCGAAGAGAATTCTTATTATTATTGGATTAAATCCCCGTTGCAGATTAATCATGTCATTATTATTATTATTATTGTTATTGGATTAATCCCCATCGTGGATTAATCATGTCGATAATTGTATAAGGACCAAATCCCCTTTTGCGGATTGGTCATCAGACAATTACAAAGGGAAGAATAAGAAGTCGGCCCCAACAGTTATTATGGAAGACCCAGAATTAATTAAAGGTGGGTTTACCCACCCAGAGTGAGAGGTCGGCCCTGCCAGTTGTGACCTTTCACACGTGCCAGTGTTGTATAAATAAGAGGTTAGCGCCTCACTTCAAACACAACAACTCACTTGATCATTTCGCTTATGGGGCAAGCTACAATTACTAGAGAGAGGAGGAGAAGAGTGGAACATCTCTTGGGGAGGACTTTCTGTATTGGTTTGAGCTATCTCTTGAACATTGTATAAGCTATTTATGATAAGGAAGTTTTTGCTGGGTTTTCTTCCCCTAGAGGGATTCCCAGGATAAATGTTGTGTCTCTTGTGAATGTGTATTTCTCAGTGATCTTGTTCTTATGTTGCTATTATCTATTGAAATGAAAAGAACTATAATAATGGCATAAACATTAACACCTCCAAGTAATGAGACCATCCTTTTTGATTGGGGTGCGCTAACTAGACCTCGTCTTCCCTCTCACATTCCTTTCCAAATTACTGTATAGATTTGTGGTTGGGATGTTCCTCAAACGTTGATAGATGAAGGTGCATCCGTTAGTATTTTGTCCTCTGTTGCTTGGCATGCTTTGGGTTGTCCTCATCTTGCGAAAGTTACACAGGATATATTAGCTTTTAACAGAAGAACTAGTCAACCTTTAGGGACCCTTCCTTAGTTTCTTGTAACTTTGGAAGGGAAAATTGTCTTTATTGATGTCATGGTAGTCCGAGACCCCTTGGATTTCACTTTACTCCTTGGGCAAGATTATGTCTATTCCATGAAAGCTATTGTGTCCACTCTTTTTCGTGTGATATCTTTCCCTCACAATGGAAGAATTGTGACTATTAACCAACTTTCGTTCATTGGTCCTGACTGGAGTACCTCCCTAAATGGTTCTTATATGATGACATTATCGCCCCCACCGCATGTTAATTATGTGGCGTTGTCTCCAATGACTTCAACTTTCGATGATTTGGATCTGGTAGTTGACATGGTGATTTCTTCGGTAGGGCTATTGGAGCCTGATTTCCTTACCCCTGTTGCGGCCCTCGATATGTGTTCCTTCCAGAGTGATTATCTTCCATTTAGCGAAGATCTCTTGGAATCCATGACCAAGTTTTGTCCCTTGACATGGTATCCTTCTAGAGCATTATTCTCTTGGAAGCCATGATCAAACAGAGGTCACGAGCATAGTTTTCCTCTCTGTAGCAAGCTCGTTAAAAAATGAAACAACAATCTGGAGATCGAACCCAGAACCTTGAGCATAGTTCTTTTCCTGTGTCAAGCTCGTTAAAAAATGAAATAGTCACCTCTCTTGAACCTTATTTTCATCCACCCTTCTCCTTTTTCTCATCTAGTAGAGAAATTGGTGACAACCTCAAAGTCGGTGAATGAATTGAAGCTTGGAGGGCATGTCTCCAGCCTTTGATGATCATTCAGGAGTTAAGCCACTAGCTGTTAAGCTGGGGGCATACCGAGCTTAGTCTTTGTTCTTTCTCGTGCTTGTAAATACATGAGAATGCATCTGGGTAGACTTTTATCTCTTTTTTGGACCTGTGTGGATATATGAAAAAGGAACCCCCTGGATTCATCTTTAAGCTCTTTTCGGACTCTCTAAACATGAAAAGATTGCCAAGTGATCTTGCATCCTTTCCCACTCGTTAAAAGGTTTTGTTGGCGACGGAAGTCACTCCTGGATTGCAGCAGGATAAGAGCCCAACGCCCATAAACTTATGTCATGATTTGTGTGTAAAAGAAGTAATCGAATGGAAGTAAACTTAAAACGATATTGTTACAACTCCGAAACTAGGCCAGGTATGCATGGGCAAGTGAGGTCTTGCATAAACTTCAGACAGTGAGTTGTAGTAAGGGTGAGTAGGGGGAAGAATTATATCAGAGAGCTGCATAGGTCTGTTGTAAACATCAGGTTTCTAACAAACTGTAGAAGAAGACATCTAAACGCAAGATCATCTTACATTCAAACGCAAAATCTAGAGAATACAATAATGCAACAATAAATCCTTTATCACAACATAATTGCAATAATTCGCACGAATTAGTCGTTCATGAACTCTCTCAGCATGAGACGAAAATTAGACGGAGTAAGAAAGACTGCCTGTCATAAAACAAGAAATCTCATATACAGATGCATAACCAGAAACCTAGAATATCTGTCAAAACTTTACAGTCGGGAGCTTTGCTCTACCATCGATACCCTGAAAAATATCAAAACTAAGTATATATATTCCCAAACGTTTTCCCAACAGAGGCCTACTGGACTTCTGGGATGAGGAGTCTCTTCAATCAAATCTGGCCTGCACTCCTCTGTCATACGCCACCTTAATCCTGCATGGCTCACGCTAGGGAGTAGCTGAGCCCTTAAATGTTGAATTAGCATGCGTAGGCTTCCCTGGCGAGTCGAGGACTCGGCATGGATTCCATGGAAAGAATCAGTATAGAGGACCGTCTCGGGTAGACCTTCAGCTGAGACATCCATACCTTGAAATAAATGAGTGCGGTGAGGCTCCAACCACCCTATCTCTTCTTCATTCATTCCAAGCAGGCATCAGGATTTAGATCACATTGAACTAGAATTTGGAGACACAATGCCCCCCTTATGAAACTCAACTCGACACTTTGGGCCCCCTTTTGCCAATAGATAAACATTAGCACCCCTCCTCTAGGCCTGTTCCTTTACGACCAGGCGCCAAAACCACGGGCCCGATTCTAGGCGCTTTCGACGATCCGGGATTCAGGGTTTCGAGAGATGAAGTGACGAGGAGTGCTTACCCCTCAAACTCCCGAATGCCGACATGGCATGGATGCGTGCCACGTTTCCTTAAGATGAACGACCGAGGTAGCATTCGTCATTTAACAAGGGGCCACCCTCGTTCACAGGCTCGCTTGATGTGAACTGGCGCTAGGACCGTGGGCTCGGCTCCAAAGGTGCTTTCGGCATTTCTCCGATCGACACTTTCAATTGTAATGAATGGGAGGCTCCTTGTCTCTCGAAACACCGATCCCCGATACGCCGATTGGCTGCCACCTGTCCCAATTGGATCGGACGACCCAAGTCTGTTTTGAACTATTGGTGCTCCCTCTTGTGCTAAATCCTGAACAACTCGGCAGCCCCGAAATCTCGTTGACCGTCGATCAGCTTTGTGGATGGATCTCGGCCACCGATAGCAAAACATCGCCCGCTCGCTCGACTCGTAACCAGAAAAGAAATCCTTCTGCGCTATGCTTGGGCGCTTCCCGTGCAACCTGCAGACCTGGGTACTTTTGGTGCCTAAGACAAAAAATGTCACTAACATTAGGCTCCATGGGGGATAGAGTCGTCCCTGTGATGCTCTAAGAACTCCTTCTGCAGCTTCAGTGCCTTGCTATGGGCTATGGAGTCACTTATTAAGCCAAAAACATGGAAAAAGAAAATAAACAAAGGACTAAAGGACAATATTTACAAACAAAGGAGCCGTCTAAGGCTCAAATAAAACATTTCTTCAAAAAATGCCCATTCACTGGGCTGCTGAAAACCTTTTCAACCTCCAGATCTTGCAACCCGTATGTGTTGTTTGAGAAAACCTAAGATATTTTGAAGGGGCCAATCTAGAGGGTGTCAAACTTGCTGTGTTTTCCTTTGTCCTGTCTGGGGGCGTCCCACTTAAGTACTAAATCCCCAATCTCGAACTCCTTCTTCCAGACCTTCCTGTCAAAAGCCTGTTTGATCCTTTACTGATGACCATAAGCTGTGTCCCTCACTTGTTCTCTGATCTGCTGTACTTCTATTATCTGATGAATCCTTCTGATCATGTGATCTAGTTCTCCCTCATAGTCTTGAAAGAATTTCGCCACAGGTAAGGCGAGCTGAGTAGGAAAAACCGCCTCTGCTCCGTAGACTAGTTGAAAAGGCGAAGTGCCCAGGGATTTCTTCATTGTCACACGATCAACCCACAAAGAAAATTTCAACTTTGAATCCCAGGCCCTTTTGTTGTCCTCCAACAGTCTTTTGATGATCCTTATTAGGATTTTGTTGGAGGACTCTGCTAAACCATTTCCCTGGGATAATAGGGGGTGGAGTGAATTAGTGAGATCTGGAACTGCTCACGGAACTTAATTAGAGGCTCAGACTTGAAAGAAGCAGCATTATCAGTGACGATCCTGCTGGGACAACCAAATCTGGCTATGATATCCTCTAGGAAGATGATAATTACTTTGTGTGATGCGCTTCTGGTGGGGACAACTTCTATCCACTTGGTGAAATAATCTGTTGCAGTCAGGATCCATCTGTGTTGACCACTTGAGGGAGGATGAATTTCTCCAATAAAGTCCAACCCCCACTGCTGAAAAGGTGCTGAAGATACTATAGGCTTCAATGGCAGCGATTTGAGCTGTTGTTTTCCTGAGAACTTTTGGCATTTGATGCAGGCTCTGATTCCTCTACAGACATCAGCGAATAAAGTAGGCCAGTAATATCCAGCCCTGAGGATCTTATGAGCTGTGGTCTTCCATAAATGATGCCCCCCATAAAGGCCTTTATGGAAATCAAACATAACTTTCTGGGCTTCTGGTGGGTTCAAACATCTCAGCAGCATCCCCAAAGGATCTCTCCAGTACAAGACTTTCTCAATGAGGCAAGATTTGACCGCCTTGAGCTTTAAGGCTCTTGCCTTGCTTTTACCCATTCCATCTGGAGGCTTCAACTCCTACAGAAAGTACAAAATGTCACGATACTAGGCACATTCTGCCAGCGATAAGCCATCTTGAGAGCGTTGGATGGGAAACTCAGCTTGCTGAGTTCCTGAGCGAGTATTGATGAAACTCACCCCCAAGGCTTCATAGTTGGATTCAACCAGTAGCTTGGCTAAACCTTTCCCCTTAACCAACTTGGTGGGCTTTATCTCAAAGTCAAATTCCAGGATTTTAGCGATCCATCTGCCCCTTCTCCCATCTACATCGGGCTGTACAAGGATGTCCTTCACAGAAGCTGAAGGAACGTATGCAGTTACCTTTGAATGCAAGACATAGACTCTGAAAACCTTGAGGGATTTCACTAAGGCATAGGCTTGTTTCTCCATGATTTCATACCTGATCTCTGCGTCTCTTAACGCCTTGCTGAAGAAGGCAATGGGCTTCTCTTTCCCTTCCTCATTTTTTTGCAATAACACCACTGCTACTGTATCGAAAGAAGCAAAAGAAAAAACTAGGAATGGTTTGGAATAATCAGGACTAATCAACACAGGTGCCTCAGTTAGTGCCCTTTTTATTTGAACAAAAGATTCCCTGGGTTCAACGGTCCATTTCACTTCGTTTCCCTTCATGAGCATGGCTGTGATGTGTTTTACCAGTTCAACAAAATTTGAGACGAATCTCCTCAGGAAGTTAATCTTTCCTAAAAAGGCCTGGACTTCTTTTTTAGACCTGGGAAGAGACAGGGCTTGAATTGCTTCTACTCTGCTAGGATCAATTCTCACTCCTTCTGCTGATACTATATGGCCTAACAGCTTGCCCTCCATCATAGCAAATAGGGACTTCTTGGGAATTAGGGAAAGACCATATCTCCGGCACTTCGAGAAAACTCTCCTTAAGTGATAGCGGTGCTCTTTATCAAACCTGGAGAAGACCGTGATGTCATCTAGGTAAATCACTACAAACTGGTCTTTCTCTTCGATGAAGGCTATATCCATGGCTCACTGGAATGTTGCTCTTGCATTCATTAGTCCAAATGGAATTTTGGCATACATGAATGTCCCCCAAGGAGTGGTGAAGGCTGTCTTCTCCCTGTCCTCGGGCATGACCGATATTTGATTATAGCCAGAAAACTCGTCGATCATGGATATCCTGGATGCACCAGTTACCCTCTGCAGTATGTGTTCCATCTTAGGTAGGGGGTAATTGTCTTTCTTTGAGCTTCTGTTCAGATTCTTGAAATCGACACAAAGCCTAATTTCTCCGCTTTTCTTTCTTACCGAAACCAAATTGGCCACCCATTTGGAATATCTCAAGGGGACGATGATCTGGGCCTCTAACAACTTCTTTACTTCTTTCTCCATGACAGGCAGCAACATGGGATTTATCTGCCTTAGCTTCTGCCTAAATGGTCTAGCCTCTTCCTTCAACGGGATCTTGTGCTCAATAATAGATGTGTCATAAGTTTTAAGGTCTTCGTATGTCCATGCAAACACATCAACAAACTCTCTCAGCAACTCAATATATTCGGCCCACTGTTCTCTGGTCAAACTGCTTGATAATTTGAAAAACCTAGGCTCCTCCTATGTGCCAATGTTGCATTCGGCTGTACAAGCATCTTCATTTGGAACCTTACCCTTTACTGCCACATCATTTCCATCAAATAGTCTTTCTAAAGGGACTAGTCCCCTTGGAATGTGATTGCTAGGCAGCTGGATAATATGGTGATTAGAAATTTTATTTAAAAACACCTCAGGGTGAGGGTCACCTTCTGGATCGAGATCCTGATCAATGTGCGCCACAGAAAATTCATCAACAGATTGGAGAAACCTTTCGATTTCTAGATCATCCTCGAATACCTTCCAATACTTGACATTGTCCGGTACAGAGGGCCTATATTTTATTTTGACATCGTTTTTGACCTCAGGCGGCAGAGGAACTTTGAGAAAACTAGATGAGACAGCTAAAGAATCGGTAAAATCATTTCCCCCCCTCGGAATGAAAGAAATGTTAAAATCCAAGAAGAAATTATCAATCAGGTCCCATATTTCATTTCTATAATTTCTGAGCCGGGGATTATTAACATGATAAGCCTTTCTGACTTGCTGAATAATCAACTCAACATCTCCAAATATTGCTATCTCTTTAATTCCCATTTCCTTTGAGGCCCTCATACCCAGAACAAGAGCTTCATACTCTACCACACTGTTGGTGGTTTCGAATTCCATCTTGTATGACAAGGATATGGCCTCTCGACAAGGTGATATGAAAACCACTCCAGCGCCAGCGCCTTCGCTAGAAGAAGCTCCGTCGAAAAACATCTTCCACACAGAGGGGTTTTGAGGGGAAATCAGATGATCAAGACTGGGCTGCTTTCTGACTTGGAAAGGGTCTTCAGGAGCATCAGTGAGTTGCAATAAGCTAGACCCCAAATCTGCGTCAAGTGCAAAAATGGGGTGATTGGTGGGGTTTGCTTCATCACTAACAATGTAGGCCAGCTGAGCTTCTCTATATAACCTCCTTTGTTCCCCTTCGAAGACTGGAATGGTGGCATATGTGAGATCCATCTGTAGTGTTCCTCCAAGATTTTTTATCCAAGATGTAGACAACATCATACCAAATTTTGGGGGAACGTCAGCTACCACAATATCCATGACCACACTCTTCATGGGTAGCTGAAACAAGGAAACCACCAGGTCTTTGATGACTCCCAGACACTTCACTCTCCTTGAATCGAAAGAGTACAAATCATGATAAGTTTTTGTCACCTCCAGTCCCAATTCTTCCATTACTATTTTGGGCATAAGGTTATGGGAAGCCCCTGAATCCATGAGACAGTTATGCAGCACTTTATCATGCACGTTCAGGGATGTGTAGAAGGGAGGGGATGAATCATCTCTATCTTCTACCATGCGCCCTAGGACAACTGATGAATTTTCATCTTGGAGATTTATTGAGTCAGTGGAAGGCTAGGGGGGGGGTCAGATTGTAACAGCTTGGAGAGAGACTTTTTGAAATCTTCGTTTTTAACTAGTTCAGATAGGGGTACAGGGATTCTAATCTTCTGAATCTCGTGCTCAGATTTGAAGGAAGGAATAGGCTTAGGAGCTTCCCTTACCTCAGTGACAGGTTCTTTGGCTGTTGGCGAAGCACTCTGAGCTCCCTTTTATTTAGTAGTAGATGTTGTAACTTTAGTAGGCCTTTCCGCTATGGGGAACTGATCCTGGTTATCAAAATTTCCTTCTTTATTTTTTGACCTGAGATTATATCTGTTAGGAGTGTTGCTAGCTCTTTCCCCTCTACTTAACTCATTGATTTGAGCATTGATAAGGGATTATTCATATGCAGATTGAGTCAAGTGAGGAAATGGGGAAGTGTCCTCAATGCAGTGGATCTCAGGGTCGAGTTCATCCACCTCCTCCCCCTCCTCATGAGAAACTAGGTTGTTCTGGAGAGGGGTCTGAATCCTCTGATCATCCCTGCCCCTGCTCCTTTGTTCCCTAGGAAAAGAATGTGGCACATTGTTATTAGGCTTCCTAAAACCCCTACTATCTGCATTTTGGGGATTTCTGTAGATGGGCTTCCCTTCTAATTCCTACCTTTCCATTCTAGCAGAAAGTGACTTTAGTACTCTAGCTGTCTCGTCTGTCTGATGGGGCAGGGGAGAGGAACTGGATGGGGAGGCTTCATGCCTGTTCTTGGACATATTTCTATCACCGGCGTTCCTGAGTCGATCCACATCCAATACGTTAGATTCTACCTCCACGGCTGCATCCTGCATGTGGGACAGTGTAGTGGCTCTCCTTTCCCTCAACAGGAGGCATAAATCAAGATTGAAGGCGCTAGCATAAGTGATCTTTGTAGAGGCTTCGGAGGGCTTTATCTCAGCATGGATTTTGTTGTACATTTTATTGAATCTCTTGGAGAAGTCGGAGACAGACTCCCCTTCTTTTCTCTTCAAAGACCCAAACTCTGTCATGTAATACATGAAGTATTTCTTATCTCCCCACTCTCTCAAAAAGGCACTATCCAAAGCTTTGATCCCATCAATAGATCCAGGAGGCAGGGCTTTGAACCATTTTCTAGCCTCTCCTTGAAGACTATGGACAAAAATCCTCATCCATACGTCTGCGTGCATGATGCCATTATCATCCGTAAAACTGTAAAAGGCTTCTAAGTGTTCTTCTGCAGATATGTCCCCTTCACCTGTAAACTTGGGCAACTGCTTGAGGTAACCATCCGCTGGGAGGGCATTGAGAGGCTGAGGTAGCACGAGGGGAGCATACCTAGCGGCTATGATGGCCTCCATTCTGGTCATAGGGGGATTTGGTCCTGCCATAGGGATATTATGTGGAGGAGAACTCGAAGGAGAAGGAGTTCAAAAAGGGGATACTGGGGATGAGCTTCTAAGGGGAGTGGGAAAAAATAGGGGATTTAGGGAAAAGGCTAGCACGCTTAAGTCGGCGGATGCTTCTCGTTGTGTAGAAGAGGCAACAATGACAAGAGGAGGAGCAACAAAGCTAGGAGTTGGGAAATCTTGTGTGGTCCTGGGTCTATGCCAAGGTACAGCTTCAGGGGAGACGGGAGTGGCAATGATTTCTCCCTCTAATCCTAGACCAAGGGAGGAAACCTCAACAGGAACACTCCCGAAAATCAGGAAACGGGAAACTTCAGAAAGCGATCTGCTAGGAAACTGAGGCAGAGAAAATGGAGTTTCTACAAAAGGAGACTGCGGATTACCTGGTTCGGCGACGAAAGCTTCTCCTTCAAAGGCCTTTTCTGTATCGAGAACTACCTCCCGATCAATTTCAGGTGTAGCTAGAGGTAGCTGTGGATGGGACCGCGTGTGTCTGCCTTTGAAAGCCACAATTGACACGGCAGGTTCGCCACAGTGGAGTCGTCACAATGGAGTCCCCAAGTGCACAGTAGCAATATTCAAAGGCTCTGATACCTGATGCACCTTCAGAATCAAAGGCTTAATGTCGTTCAATCTCGGGGAAAATTTTCAACTTCGTCCCCGGCAACAGCGCCAGAAATGTTGGCGACGGAAGTCACTCTTGGATTACAGTAGGAGCAGAGCCCGACACCCATCAGCTTATGTCACGATTTGTGTGTAAAAGGAGTGATCGAATGGAAGTAAACTCAAAACGATATTGTTCAACTCCGAAACTAGGCCAGGTATGCATGGGCAAGTGAGGTCTTGCATAAAATTCAGACAGTGAGTTGTAGTAAGGGTGAGTAGGGGGAAGACTTATATCAGAGAGCAGAGAGCTGCATAGGTCTGTTGTAAACATCAGGTTTCTAACAAACTCTAGAAGAAGACATCTAAATGCAAGATCATCTTACATTCAAACGCAAAAGCCAAAGAATACAATAATGCAACAATAAATCCTTTATCACAACATAATTGCAATAATTCGCACGAATCAGTCGTTCACGTACTCTCTCAGCATGAGACGAAAATTAGATGGAGTAAGAAAGACTGCCTGTCATAAAACAAGAAATCTCATATACAGATGCATAGCCAGAAAGCTAGAATATCTGTTAAAACTTTACAGTCGGGAGCTTTGCTCTACCATTGATACCCTGAAAAATATCAAAACTAAGTATATATATTCCCAAACGTTTGCCCAACAGAGGCCTACTGGACTTGTAGGATGAGGAGTCTCTTCAATCAAATCTTGCCTGCACTCCTCTGTCATACGCCACCTTAATCCTGCATGGCTCACGTCAAGGGGTAGCTGAGCCCTTAAATGTTGAATTAGCGTGCGTAGGCTTCCCTAGCGAGTCGAGGACTCGGCGTGGCTTCCATGGAAAGAATCAGTACATAGGACCGTCTCGGGTAGACCTTCAGCCGGGACATCCATACCTTGCAATAAATGCATGAGGTGAGGCTCCAACCACCCTATCTCTTCTTCATTCATTCCAAGCAGGCATCAGGATTTAGATCACATTGAACTGGCATTTGGAGACACAGTGCCCCCCTTATGAAACTCAACTCGACACTTTGGGCCCCCTTTTGCCAATCGATAAACATTAGCGCCCCTCCTCCAGGCCCGTTCCTTTACGACCAGGTGCCAAAACCACGGGCCCGATTCTAGGATCTTTCGACGCTCCGAGATTCAGGGTTTTGAGAGATGAAGTGACGCGGAGTGCTTACCCCTGAAACTACTGAATGCCGACATGGAACGGATGCATGCCGCGTGCCCTTAAGATGAACGAACGAGGTAGCATTCGTCATTTAACAGGGGGCCACCCTCGTTCACAGGATCGCTTGACGTGAACTAGCGCTAGGATCGTGGGCTCGGCTCCAAAGGTGCTTTCGGCATTTCGCCGATCGACACTTTCAACTGTAATGAATGGGAGGCTCCTTGTCTCTCGAAACACCGATCCTCGATACGCCGACTGGCTGCCACCTATTCCAATTGGATCGGACAACCCAAGTCTATTTTGAACTATTGGTGCTCCCTCTTGTGCTAAATCCCGAAAAAATTGACAGCCCCGAAATCCCGTTGACCGTTGATCAGATTTGTGGATGGATCTTGGCCACCGATAGAAAAACATCACCCGCTTGCTCGACTCATAACCATAAAAGAAATCCTTTCGCGCTGCGCTTGGGCGCTTCCCGTGCAACCTGCAGACCTGGGTACTTTTGGTGCCTAAGACAAAAAATGTCGCTAACAACTTTGAAAGGGAATCTTTCGAGTGATAATTTATCTCTTTTTCGGCCTCACAAGACTAACATTATGAAAAAGGACAACATTGGAGTCTTCTTTAAGTCATTTTCAGACTCTCTAAAAATGAAAAACTACCGAGTTTACCTTCTATGGACTCGTTAAAGCAATCATGCATTGAAGGGCCCATATGGGACCGAACCCTTACTTCTTCCAGTTCGTTAAACAAAGGAAGAGGAATTTACCGAATGCGAGTTATATCGAGCATGTGTTACCCTCCTCGAGCTCGTTAAATAAAAAAGAGGTACTCATCTATCTAGATGGGGGAAAAAATTGAAAGAAGCAAGCCAAGCAGTTTTTGAGAACATTACTAGTAACTCTTAGAGTCGCCCTTGAACACGACACTTTGTCCTTGTGCACATTAATCCGTTGAACCTCTGTACTGAACCAATCCTCTAAGTTTTTCTTACTCCTTTGGGTCACCTGGCGAAAGTCACAGTATCCACTGCATCATCGTGTTTTTGTCCATGTCATGTTTCTGCTATTGTGCCTCAGTGTTCAAGGGAAGTATTTGCCTCGAGAGTCAACCATCACAAATATCTTGTCTCAATACCCGTGTCAGTCCATGTTCATTTGATCTACAAATTACATCTCTGTGTCTGTTTCATGTCGTTTATGGGGGATACATCAAGGCCCTCCTTTGACGAGTCTATTCCTATCGACTTCAACACATTATCCAGGAAGTAGACTTAGAAACCAATTAGTACTTTGGGACCTGCATTCCTCAATGGCAGACCTCCTCACATTCGACCGTGGGTTTACATCATTGACCTCTGATCGGATGATTCCAAGGATGTTTGACTTCAGCTCATCCATTCACATTCGTTGGAATGTACTAGGGTACCTTGGGAATCATTGACATCAATGGTGATTTCCCTCGCGCTTGTTAATGGTTTACATCATTGACCGATAATCAAGTGGTTTCTGCCATGTTCGACATCAGGACATCTATTCACATGGTTATATTCGTACTACATCAGGATTGGTAAGAAGACCCTGGGTTAAGTGATCACTCTGATATGTACTTTGCCCAGGTTGTGACAAAGTTTCTCTTGAACAATGACACATATACTGTCACATAGATCCACTTTGTATTGGTCATGTCTATGTCTTGTCATCTCGTATATCCACTGTGTATTCTTCATGGCTACAATCAATTCAGGTCATAGGAGTATAGATCCACACTGTATCCTCTGTGGCTATACCTTTTATCAATATAATTATGGATCCACAGTGTATTTTATGGCGGCCATATCTTGCAAGTCTTTATCACCCAAACATAGGTATGCCTGCCTTGGGTTTGAAACATGTCATAATATTTGTTGGATGTTTGTGTGTAGATTCTATTAAGTTCTCTGTGTCTATACCCTTGCTTAAAATATTTTTAAAGTGTTTCGGTCATCATTCTCTCTTCTAACCTCACACTTTAGGGGGCATTCTGTTACACATGAAATTTGCACACCTAGGTACCTCACTCTAAGTGTCATAAAGTGTCATATAAGTGTCTCATACACCTTGACACCATGGAATAACCTATGTCACAATCCCTAGTCAATGTGGAGGAGGGATATATTACATGACGGCCAAAATACCAAGTACACATGAATTATTATTAATATTCATGGAAAAGAAATTGATTAAGTGTGAGAATCATGTGCACATGAATTATTATTAATATTCATGAAAAAGAAAGTAATTAAGTGTGAGAATCCATCTCACATTTGGTTTCCTATTTTTTAGGGAAGGTGGAGGATCTCATGGATGGTTGAAATATTTCCTCCTTAAAATCCTTGAGAG
>ML781911.1:253503-300378 GCA_009831015.1 Picea engelmannii | reverse complement strand
CTAAATATCTTAGAGATCCCTTTCTTAGTGGATCTGATATGGTGGTTAAGTCACCAAATCTTATATAATGAGGGATTTCCATGGAGGAAGGGAGAGAGAGGAGTTTAGAGATACCAAACTTATGATCTCATGAGAAGTGGGGAAGAATAATCAGTGAAAGTATTGTCATTTTGATCATGGAGCTTTTGAGCAAGGGTTTGGACAAGGAGAGCTTGGTGAATCTGCTGCACTGCATCCATGGCTGTAAGTAACACTTTGTTCTCATCAATATAATCAATGCTTGGCCTGTTTCTTTCAAACTTGTACTTGTTCCATATAAGTTTGTCTACAGTAGATGGATCTATGTTTTAACTAATCTTAGTAGAGTAGAAAGTTGTTTGTACTTTTGTTTATCTTGCATGACCTACCAAGGAGTTCAAGATCGAAGCTCATCCTCGACCTTGCAGAGACAAACGACGTTCATAAGGTACACACCTTCCTCCTCTTTTGTTCATCAGCTTGATTAGATCTAAGAAGAAGTCAGTGTCCATGTTAAGCACCTTCTATATTAGATTCAAGGGTCTAGCTCTCAAGAGGAGGTCTTCCTGTCCGCAGGGAGATTTTCCTACAACAGGCTCACAACTTGCATAAAATTTAATTTTCTTCCCGATCTCCGCAATGCCTCCCCACCGTCGATTTCTCTCCAATGAGATCTGACAGTTGTGACTCAACCCTTGCTTCGCCTTCATCGGATGACCCTTGTTCACCTGCCCTCCGATCCAACGATCTCGGATCTCTCTTGATCCCACAATGGCGATTGCTCCCGAATTTGAAAGGGACGGTCATGGTCCTTTGAACTCTTACAAAGGATCTCTTCTTTTCTAGCTCCTGCGTAGATTGTGCGACACCATTTCTCCTGAGATTTTCAACTTCACGGTCAAGATTCGATCTCAACCACGAGACTCTGACCAATAGATCTGTCCCATACCAGCCTGTGTTTCAACCAGAAGCTCTGATACCAATCTGTAACACACCCTGCCACCCACAGGACAAGGTACGCTACCTTCTAGCCCACCCTTGGACTTATTTCTCTTACCGATACCTTTTTAAATTAATAAGGACACATAAAATAAAAGATCTAATGACATGCACATCAACAACCAGCAAGCATGCATATTCTAAAGATTCAATTAAATGATAAATAAATACACAATGGAAAACATTCATATACAGGTAAATAATACCATAACAAAGAACACTTATCTTTATAAAAGATGACACCAACTGGCTGCAGACCAAGGACGTTCCACCCAACCGTAGACACTACTGCTCCAAATCTCAACAACAGTGTCACCCCCGAGCTAGGGCTATGAATCCACAAGGACGGTTCCATAGTGTTACTTGGCTTCCCAAACCAGTCAACACTCAAGCTCTCATAGGCTTTCCCAGCACTCACGAAAATCCAAGTACCCAACTCTCTTCTAACTAGCTTCCACCACCCAAGAGAGTGGACCTCCACCCTTCTTTGCCATGCAGTCCCTCAGGCAGTCCTTCTCCTTCCAGGGCTCCAACACAACTGGTCCAGAATCTCAATGCTGGAACTCTTAGGACTCGCAACTGTGAACAAAGCTGGACACAGGCCAACGCATCTCAGACATGCACGCCTCAAGTCATGGCTGGATTACACCAATGACCACTACAGTAAACCATAACATGGATACTCTTCAGTAGTTCGTTTACCTTTCTCAAGCCAAGATGCGAATGAGGACGGATCAATGAGTGATAGGTAAGGACGGGATGAATGAATTTGTGAGTAAGTGAATGAACGCATGAACCAGTGAGAAAGTGGAAGAGTGAATAAGCGAATGAAGGAGCGAACGAGCCAACCCCCAATTAGTCTAGGGGCGAGTTTAAGTATTTTTGTGGGGAATCAAGAACCTCCTGGCCTTCTCCAAGAAGCTCATGTAACTGATCCACTCACTTAGACAAAAAGGTACTTAAAATAGGAAATAAACATGTATCCCCTCAAGCCCCCTCTCTTGTGGAATCATAGCCCCCTATAACTCTAGTCCTTGTCTGTCTAGTAGCCAATGATGTATTTATTATTAATAATGATCAAAACATTACATTTCTTGGGCACACTGGCCTTTTAATAATTGTTTGGGCACTCTGGCCTCTCAACATTGTAACAATACATTATTTAAAATGGGGGTTCAAAACCCAGGGTGTTACAAGTGGCCTCTTCCTTATTCAAACCTATAAGGGGTTTGAGATAGGGTTGTCTACTCTCACCCATTCTATTTTTGTTGGTCGCAAAAGGGATCAATTAAGAAATTCTAGAAGCAAAACGATCAAGATTCTTAAAAGGGGTTAAGATAAAAAAAAAACGTGTTTGTAACTCACTCATTGTTTTAGGATAATATATTGTTGTTCTCTCATGATTTAGAGGGAAGCTAGACAAATTCAAAAAATCCTCAATCTCTGTTATGTGGCTACATGTATGGAGGTGAATGTACAAAAGTTAGCCATCATTTTCAATGGTTTGAATGCAGAGCTTGAAGCACTCCTAAAGGAATTGTTTTCTTTTAGGCACTTTGATTTACAAGAGGGATTCAAATACCTTGGTTTCATTCTCAAGCCAAATGGATACAGAAAGGGTGATTGGGGATGGTTGCTGAGTAAAATAGAAAAATATATTCATTTATGTTCTAATAGGTGGCTCCCAAGAGGGGGTAGATTCACCCTAGTCAAGGCTCTTGAAATCCAACCCAGTGTATTGGAATTCTCTAATTATCGGTCCTTACACAACATTAAAAAAATGTGAAATTGAGTGTTTAAAACATGTTAGCGGTTAATGCTAAGAAATTCATTTATAGTAAAAAGTCAAAGAAAAAATTCTTGTTGATTACCTTTTGATCCATATGATTCCTCTCTTTGCAACATTTCCATAAATATTTTATGCTCTTTTGCACTTAGATTGCGAACAATCTTATCAAGTTTCTTCAAGTTTTTGCTCTGCATGACACACTTTAACCAATGCACATCATTAATTTAAACCTATAGATAATTGAAATGTATTAAATTTTTAATAAAACTTAAAGAACTTTCCTTATTCTATTGTTGGTATGAACTACCATCACGCTCATTGCAATAAGTTATTTTCCTTGAATTTCTATCGACCATCTTCTACTAAAAAAAACTAGGAATCATTAGATATAAAAATTCTGAAATACTTTTTACAAAATAAGATTTATGTGTGTATAATAAAACAATACACATCGGTGCGTTAAACATATGTATACACACCAGTATATGATTATTGTTATATTATGAAATCAAAATTGTTTTTCTTACAATTTTTTATATTCACGCAGTGCTCTATAAAGTAATAGAGGCACTGGTTCCTCATTATTGTTTATTGTGCACCATCGAACCTATGAACAAATTTAAAATATAATTCTTCTAGTATTAAAAACAATGTTATTTACATTTTAAACTTAGTGGTGTTGTTGACATGAACATGCTCATTGAAGCACTATTCCTGTATAGTGCACACCACTAATCGTGAAGGCATTTTTTTAAAGGAAACTGACAATGACAAGGTTTGTAATCCAATGCAATGGATACCAAATGCTCCATATAAAAGTAAAGAAACCCTATAAAAATCTATTGCTTAATATAACAAATCTCCTTGTGAAATATAGAGAAGGAAACCAAGAGAAACAACAAGAAATCTAGGGCTTCCAATACCGAAGGCAACTATGAAACCCCTTTATTTTTTTGAGAATGCACTAAAAATTGTTTGAATCAAGGGGGAAAATTGAGATGATCAATAGAATGAAATCACATACCTGAAATTTCTCCCCTATAGATTTGTATGTGACCTAGGGTGATTCCTTACAAATTTGGCTCTTCAAAAAAATCTACCCACTCCAAAGTCTTTGCTGGTAAATCTCTATTGCACAAATCTCCCCTCTAAATTTTGGCAAAAGAATAAAAAAAGGATTAGGGTTTTCATTTATAAACACATACATTTAGAAAAATTAAATTCTCGCTCATTTTTTCATTGTATATTTCGACACATTAATAATAAATGCACACTATTTTTTTTACTTGCTTTTTCAGTGCGCTATATAGTTTAAAGCGCATTGGTGTGCTTTTACATAAAAACACATAGACAAACAATTTAATTGACAAAATACAAATGTAAACCTTTGCAATTAAAATTTTGTGGAGATTTTGTTTTGTAGAGGCAAAAACGAAGGTCCCTCTTTGATGCCTCTCATAATTTGGCCACCGATACGTTTTGTATATACAAATGCACTAGTGCGTCAAAAAATAATTAAGCACACTGATAAATTTTAAAAGCCATTCAAAATTCTTTTTGAAGTTAGATTGTTCTATGCTTCCCAAACTTTCTTTTAAGAATTTATTCACGTATTGATGATGGTTTTGTATCAAATGCAGGAAAATAATGTTTATAATATCAAATGACCAATTCTTTAGATTCTATCTCATTCCATATCATTGCAAGTTCTTCAAGTTCTTCCTCGCAGTTTGCTGTAGGTCTAGATTTTATTCATAATTCATTTATCTGATTCAATTTATGTTATTTATGCTCTCACATTTGAATAATTGTTAAAGTAATTTTTTAGGATCATAATTCAAGATAAAGTTTGGATGCACAAGATATTGCATCGGTCCAAAAATTCCACAATCTCTTATTAGGAGAAAAATATTGTAGATGGATGTTTGATGAAAATGGATAGTTTCTTTACCTTGCCAATTGTAACATGCCATCTTCCAACAACCAACCTAGGTCAATGGTATTACACTGTGAATTGGATCTCTTTTATGACACCCAAGTAGTATATGGTTGTTCAAAATGTAAAGGGTTGAAGGATAACGCTTGATGTGTCATATTGTCCCATTATATTAATGATCGACTACTCAAAGTTGATGCTCTAATACCTCCCATTGCGGTCAGGAATCCAATAGGTGATATAGAAAATACACGTAGGAACACTTCTATATGCTCCTTTTTTGAAAAGTTGGAAGCCAGATCAACTAATTTTTGTCATAAATTGAACAACCTGTCTCCTTCTATTGGGTCAATGGACAGTTCTAGTGAACCAAAGTATGATATCAATACTACTCAAAACATCTCTACTAGGAGATCCAAAAATTTGTATGAGTTGAGAGAAAAATGTTCAAGTACACACCAAATTTGGTTCAACTGTTGGAAGGTAGCGATGACTTCCCTCTTCCTATCCATCTGCAAAGTAAATACCAAACTTGTTACAACCACACTTTATGTGGTGCTTGGCCTTCGTCCATGGTTGTGCCCAATGTTGGAATCAAATTCTCTTTTTGTGGTAATCGTTATATGATTGCCAAGTCTAAAATAGATGTTTCAAATCTTGGGTTGTTTATCCTTTCACATGTATCCATTCCTCCCAAACAATCGGTAGCACTTATGTCATTTTTTGGTTCTCTTATATTCGGTCTGATTACTTGAATAATGTTAAATACAAACATAATATTTGCATGCATAGTATGTGCATGAACGGTTATGCTTCTAGAAACTTTAACAAGAAAAACTCGTTATAATTGCGATTTTAGTAAAAAATTATGTTATAACTTTGTCTTGTAATATTTGAATAATAAAAATAAATAAAATAACATTATCATTACATCATCATTATTATTAGTGAATAATTATATCATAATGTTATTATTACGATAAATGAAAAAGACATATTTAGTCAAATCATAATAATTTTACTCATTATATTTATGTATTTTTGTTTGTAAATAGGTTTAATCAACATATTGTATCTTGTTGGACAACAAACAATTCACCTTGAAGAAGAGTTAAACATTATATGACATTAATGGTTATAAGTTTTTGCAATCACAATTTAAATTAAACAACTTCATAAAACTAAAGTTAAACATTATATGGACACTGTAAATTTAAATGAGTGATACATCTCAAATTTCATTTTAAAATAGAGAAATCATTAATAATGTTAATCATTGGCATATTCATAATACATTTTATTAATCAAACAACAACAACATGAACATGATATGAAAAACACAATATACGTGAGTTATATACATATCATTATACATGTCAAATATGGATCTCATCAATATCAATAAACATGTGATATATACATCTCAATTCAAATATACAATAATCAATATACATGTCAAGTGCCACTACTAGCTAGGTCCACCACCAGAGCCATAGGTATTAGTGCTCCTCTTAGAAGAGGTAGAGGGTCTATCAATACTTGTGTTAGATAACAATGATGAAAGTAGAGTTTGATATATCTCTCCACCAGGATCAAGTATAACACTCGATGTGAACAATGACAACATGCACAACATCAATAACTAGTGGAGGAGGAGGAGGAGGAGAAGGAGGAGGAGGATTAGTGGATGGCGTAGCTGGTGACACATGTGGAGGAGGATCAATGGATGGTGTATCTGGTGACACATGTGGAGGAGGAGGAGGATTAGTGGATGGTGTAGTTGGTGGCACATGTGGAGGAGGATCAGTGGATGGTGTAGCTGGTGACACATGTGGAGGAGGAGGAGGATTATTGGATGGTGTAGCTGGTGACACATGTGGAGAAGGATCAGTGGATGGTGTAGCTGGTGACACATGTTGAGGAGGAGGGGGAGGAGGACTAGGTGGTGGAAGGGATGCCATTCAGTCTAGTGGAGGGGATGTCGATCAATATGGTGGAGGACCAAGTAGTGGAGGGGATGCCTATGATGAATTAATATGTGGTGCGGTGTAGTGAAGTGCACCGATGTGGTTGATTCTATAGAACGTACTGGTGGGTTTATTGCAAAGACAGTGCCTCTTCTAAGACGAGAGGCACCGGTAATGCACAATTTTCATTCCGGTGCATAGTTTTGAATGGTGCATTGTGTTTTATAATGAACTGGATATAGGGTGTCCCGTAAGATGCACTGTGAGTGATGCTTCCTATAAATTCACAGGACACATCGTCGAGTCTAGGGCGAGTTGAACCCGTGAAGCACATCGTGTACATATTTTTTTTTAAATGTAAAAAAGGTCGTATTTAAGCCCACTTTTAAATTTTAATTCGATGAAATTGAAAATAAGGAGGTAACAAACAATTTACCTGGTTTCTTGTCACCCGATGAGGCATGGTTTCCGTGTAGAGAAAAATGAAAATGTGCATTGTTTTCCAAAAATTGAAAATGAATGAAATCTAGCGGTGAAGCTATCGAACCAAGAAAGAAACACTGTGGAGCACTGCAAACAGGGTGGCCATAGGAGTGTGAGCACCAATGCTTATGTGAGTGGTTGGAAGCACATAAGGAAATGTGATAATGAAATTTGGTTTGGTAAATTCTTTTTTATTTTACACTAGTGCGATGTGCCCGACACTCATACACACTAGTGCATTATGTAGTATCATAACACACCGATATGCTTTATTTATTTTACCTTTTGCGGTGCGCCATACATTAAGACGCATCAGTGCATGATATTATGAGTAATGCATTGGTTGGATTTTTGGCTATATGTTAAAAAACTTGAGGCTATATTACTATTAAGCGCACTGCTATTGTTGTTTGGTGCGCCACTATTGTATATGCACCAGGGAGGTTGGGTTTTTTCAGTGCACCGGTAAAGGTTTTTTTCTTTTTCTTTTTAATAACCAATTGCTCTAACCTGATACAATGTGTCCTTTATAACGCATTGATGCTCTTAATTTAGCGTGGAGCACCGATATGCATTTTATTAAAAAAAAAAAAAAACAATATTTTAGCATTTTATATTAATAACAGTTATTGGTGCACCTTATTAGTTTAGCACCAGGGCATTATGTTTATGAGTGCACTGGTGCATTTGTTCGATTTCGGTGCACCAATGTAAAAACCTCTACAAAAACCTTCGATCGCCCACCTCCACTAACAACCTCCGCTATAAATAGAGAAGGGATAGATTTTTCGGAGAGGTTCAATAGAAACCTTCACTACAAGGTGTTCTCCTTGTAATGCTTGCTTCTTTATTGGACTGGATAAGGGACCTTTGAAAAGTATTAAGAATGTTTAAAATCACCAGAAGGCCATGGTATTGGCCTTTCTTATCATTGGAAACTCTCTTACATGGAAGGTTGACAATGGGAAGAATGTAAGGATTGGCGTAGATCTAATTATGGGATGTGGTGAATAGATTATTCTAAGTCCTAATCTAATAAACCATTTTCATGAAAAAAATATTTTTACTTTACATCAGATTGTGGATACTAATGCTACAAATGTTTGGCGAGAGGGATGGAAATTAGCACAATCTATCAACATGGGTGGAGAATGGATGGATAGTTGGCAAATCTATTTGAATGAGTTGAAAAGAGTACATATAAGAATAAGGGATTCAAATGATTCCTTGATGTGGGCTAAAAATAAGGTTATAGGTATGTAAAATGGAAATATAGGTTATGAAACTTTAATGAATACTATTGGTCAAGAGGAGGTGTGATGGAATAAAATATGGAAAATAAAGGCACCTAAGAAGACACGAATCTTCTTATGGATCACACTTAGAAATAAAGTTCCAACATGGGAAGATTTATAGAAAAGAGGAAGACAAGGACCCATGATTGCTTCTTATGCATGAGAGATGTGGAAACAATTTCATATTTAATTATTCACTGTCCATATACTCAACATTTGCGGAAATATCTAGAAAATAAAATTGGAATTGACAATGTTTGGAGAGGTACTTTAGTGGAGGAATGTCGAGTTTGGTTTTACAACAAAGAAGTAAAAATTTTAAGGGAAATTCCATGTCTCATTCTATGGGGTATTTGGATGGCATGTGATTCTAGATCTTTGAAGGGAAACAAATTCCTACCTTCCAGATTTACAAATAGGTTTGTGGTATTTTTCATGGATGCAAATTGACTTCAAAGATACGACAATCACAACAAATCCTCTCCCTTTGGTTTCATTGATGGTGCTAGACAAGGAAAAGATAGTTTTAGTAACACAGGAGGTGTTTTAGTCCTATCTAAGAAGCACATCGTTAGATTTTAGGTTAATCTAGGACTTGGGTCAAAAAATTATGTTGAAGTGATGGTCCTTCATCTTCTCTTGAAAATAACCATGGATAAAATAGTTAAGGGCTCGTAGGAATATGAAAACTCCTCCTTGGTTATTCAATGGATAAAATGGGAGATTAAAATTCATTATGTTCAACTACAAGATTTGGCAAGTTACTTAAAAGAGGCATCATCCTTATTTGAGGCTATGTCATACACTCATGTATATCATGAATGCAATCTGTTTAATGCCCTTTCAAAAGAAGCAAGTTACTTAAAAGAGGCATCATCCTTGTTTGAGGCTATGTCATACACTCATGTATATCATGAATGCAATCTGTTTAATGCCCTTTCAAAAGAAGGTTAGTTGATGTTGGATTACTTATTTTGAAAGAACCTATTTCTAGTACCTAGTACCTCGACACAATCAAAGCCTTTTATCTTTTTATTTAAAGTCTAAGGAGTCATTTTCACTACCATTTTTTTTTTATATTTAAATTATAATATATAATATAATGTAGGAAATACATTTTTTCTTTAAATTATAATCTTTTTAATTAAAATATATTCAAAATAAAAGATAAAAACCGTTTATTTCCTCTTCTTTTATACACATACCTAAGACATATAAAGATTATAATTTCCATTCTTATATATATATTAAAAACAATTACGTACACACTTCTCCTACAATTTTATATTAAAAACTTTAACAATGTTGGAGTCTTCATGCCTTAAAAGATAAGTTAAACACCACGTGTTACATAATGTTTAATTTTACATGCCTTCCTTAAAAAACCAGTTCAACGTTATCCCAAAAGAAATTAATTTACTAATAAAAGAAATTAATTTACTAATAAGAAAATATTTTCTCCTCATTGTACTCAACCCTCTCATTTATAAAATTTTATAGCGAGTGATATCATTTTTTGAATGAGTATTTTCAATTTAATAATGAGTCTAAGCATCTTTCTTTGGGAGAAATCAATTAAATGATTTAATTAACTTAATCTGTTTTCCATACGAGTTAATCATCATCATATTTTATATGTTTTCCATACGAGTTAATCATCATCATATTTTATAAAATGGGATTCAATATCATTATAATAATATTATTTTCGTTAAGAAATCAATATATCAATTGTTAAAATTGATTTTGGGTAAGAAGAATAACAATTATTCCTTCCAACTAATCAATACTAATAATACTATAATGATCATTATAATAATAATATAATTTATACAATTTTATAATATTTTAAATTTATTTGAATTTAATTAAAACATTATTTCTTCAAAGTAACTATAAATTTCATTATACTAGTTATAATTATATAATTATATGTAAAATTGTGATAAACAATATATAATTATATAATTTTATTAAGTGTAAGGGGTTAATTTAATTACAAGTTATCAATATTATTAGATATTTGGTTAGTTCCATGTTAATAATTCCGCTCTTGAGGTGTACTAGTTTATATGGACGAGCTTGTTAGGATGTTATTCATTAATGTGGCAAAGCATCCCTTCATTTAGAATGAATTTTTTCAATAATTTTTTTTTAATAACATTTACATTTACATTTAGCCCCATTCCTTTTATAATATCATATTATTTAAATGAAACAAACCATAATAAAAAATAAAATTGTGATAAATATGATGATGATGGTGACAATGATGCTATGTCCATTGACACCAACATTGTTTATCGAACCTTAAGAAGGAAAAGTCAATTTATTTGTTTTATTATGTTACTTCTAAAATCAAATAGCTTGGAAATAAGATTGACTAGTTTGCATTGATTTTTATGGTCTAACACATTATAACTATAAGTGGTAATATAATTGTTTTGAAAATGAGATATAATCTCCATGCACTCTAAGAGAAAATGCTTTTCATTTTCTACTATATCAGAAACTTTTACATTCTTTCTTCCTATGACGGTTTAGGTCTTGTGCACTTATACGTTTCTCTATCACTATCAAGTTCATAGGAATTTGTTCTTATTTTTGCAATGTTTATTTTATTTTTGACACTAGCACTAAAAAAGAGATAAATTTGATCTTCTAAATTAGGATTTGATGTTTTTTTTTGTAATAATACAACTTTTTCTTATTCTCAATATGATTATAGCACCACACCATTTTTTTTAGTATCTGGGTAAAATCATGAATCTGGTGTCTATTTTCCTTGTTTTTTGATAAAATAAAACACATTTTCAGAAGTTTTTCAACTTCCGGTAAACAAAAGTATTATTTATTTATTTATTTAGAATTTAACTTTACAGTAAAACAAAACTGGTCATGAATTTTGTTAACTTTCTATTAACTATTTTTTGATTTTTTTTTTTTTATTGAAATTTGATATGTCAATTTATCGATTGTTTGACAGTTGTCCTTAAAAATGAAGGGACTGATAATGAGTTATGTTTTTCGACGTGAATATACTTATTGTTAAACTTGTGTTTATGAACAATAAAATACATTGCAACAATCCAAACATAATATATTAAAGTATGACTATAGTTTTGAATTTAACGGATGAATATTATAATTTCTACAATTTTTTGAATTTGACCAATCTAAAAAAGTTGCAGATTTAAGCCCTACATAGTGAGTTGTTTTAGCTTGTCCAAGATTATACCAAAGAATCCTACATGTATATATCCTAATGAATTGACCTAATAACAAAATTATTTTGCAGAACATATTCAAGCATGGAATAAAAAAAGACCTCCTCACTATGGGCTACATGCGTGTCTTTTGTTATTGGCTTGGGTTCCTTGTCCATAGGCTCCATTTCAAGGTCACATGGTGCTTGCTATATTGTTTCATCTTCTTTTTTCACTTCCGGTTTAGAGCCAATTTATAGACTTGGGTTGGAAGTCTCAAATTGTGAGCTTTGAGCAAGGCTAAGATGTGAGGCCCTTTACCAGGGATTTAGAGTTTTTCTTTTCTGTAATGATTTTTGTAATATATATAAATGGATAATTTTTGTGAAAAACATTTAGTTAACACATGGAATGTTAAGGAGTCAAGACTCTCCTAAAGTGCACAACAATTCAAAAATAGAGTGTTGTAGACTGGTTCAACTCGCTGCAAATTATAACCGGTGCTATAGACCGTTTCACTGCAAACTCTTTGAAGAGTTCGATGGTGGAAGCTTAAAGGGATGATAGGATTGGTTGTATGTAGTAGGGAATGGGATTTGATGTCAGGTAATTTTTTCATGTTTTACCTAAAAGCCTATTGTCAAAACCCTACTTGTTGCAAAACCTAGTTGCTGCAAACTGCGCTACAAATCCTCTATTTAAACATTTTCTAAAACCCAAGGTGACCTCGCTTTCACTCAGGTTTGAAAAACATCACCTCACTTAGCATCATATTCCTCTCCTTACCTGTGAAATTGCAAAGCTTCTGATGAAACCCTAGACTAAAACTTCATTGCTGCAAATTGAGAAATTGTGCTGCAAATAATTTGTTTTACACAGTCGCTTGGAAATTTGTCTATTGGAGGTTTATTTTAGTTTTAGGTTGTTATCTTTACCTACATTTCTCAGTTTCAGTCTCTTTTAGTTTCTGCACTGTTTCTTTAAGCACAAATCCTTTTGCCAACAAACCCTAATTCTTACAAATCTTGCGGTAAAACCTTCATTTACTAGTTTCCATCACTTACTCTGGTAGCAGTTGTTATCAGAGGGGGGTTTTGATTTAGTTGTCATGGATACTCACCAAAAGAAGAAGTGAAACAATTAAAGGAACAAATGGGGCACCATTTTTTTTTTCTGGCATATCATTTTTGTCATGGTTCCTCATATATGTTGGTTCACAACTCTAAAGAACATTTTTGTCTTATGTTGTTCATGATTTTTCTCACTTGTTGTTTTTTGGAGTCATCCTGCATGGTTCAGAGGTTATACAAGGAATCAACAAAGGTTTGAAGCTTGTCTCCATGGTTTTGACATCAGTTGTAGTAATCAGAAAGAAAAATGACATATACATGAAATTTGCAGCGCATTCTCCCAAAGGCACTGCGAACTGCTAAAATTAAAACAATTTACAACAAATTAGTAAGCAACAAAGTTGTATTTTCATCATATCTTGAAATATATGAACTGGGTTTTTCTGAAATTTGTTTTGGAGGAGAAAAATAATGTCATTGACTTGTTGACAAAAAATCAACCCGACCCAGTTTGTCGTTTGGGAGAAAAATTGAAAACATCACCTACAGGAAAGTTTGCAGCGAATCCTGTAGATGCGCTGCAAACTCTAACAGTATGATAAATACGAGATGTAGGAGGGCTGCTACCTGTCTGAGGAGGTTCAAATGATTCCCTAAGAGGCAATTAGACATCAAGGGACACTTGTACCTGACATCAAGCTTCATTAAATTTCCATGCATGAGTTGGCTACAATTATATTTAATAATCCCAACAACTTCCTGAAAACTAGCAGTTTGTTGGATTTTTGTCTATCTATTTATTGCCAGATATCTCCAAGGCACATAATCCAATGCATGGAGAAAACTGCGACCTCCTAGAGATATTTTTGATGTATTTGTATATTTTATGATGGATGTAACTCTTGGATAAAGAGGAGAGTGGCTATTATGAGACTCATTTCTTTACTTTCAACTGTAAAAGTTTCCAGACTGTATGTAACCAGATTTAAGAATCTTGGATAAGTTAATGATCAGTTTCTTCTTCTACTATCATATTATGTGTTTCAATCTTACTTTGATGCTAGCTATTGATGAAGGATTCATCTTAGTACTTGTTCCTTAATGTAGTAAATGATTTATTGTTTGTTCACTGGTGCAAGTGTTATCAAAGTGCTCTCTTGTTGATTAGGAGGTTCCTACTTGATGAGATTTCTACTGTATGTGTTTCAGAATTGCCAGTTGTAACCTGATGCATGTATTTTAATTTTCTTCTAAGTCTTCAATCTTTCCATTGATATTCTAAATGTTGGTCTGAGACTATTCAAGCCTTGCTTCCTGGTGTATATTTTGTGGAAACTTTGTGTTGATATTTTAAATTGAGATTCTCACCCATTCGCTACACATTGAACTAAACTCTTATATTTTATAAACCTACAAATTTTTTGATGGGTATTAGGCTCACACCTATAGCAGTCTAGGTGAGACTTCTAGTACTAACACATTCTTTTTCTCATTTTCCAAATTTCAAAATTTGAATACTAGATTTCTCTTGTCAAATTAAGAAGATATTCCTCTTCAAATTAAGAAGAATATATATCTGTTTGCAAAGGTTTTATAATATCTACAAAATTTAAAGAATATAACATTTTCTATTAGCTAGCAATATAGTTTTGTCAAACGATTTTTCACAAGGTTAACTGCACTCAGTTTAATCATTCAATATTCTAATTCTAGCAATTTAATTGGAACAATATAATCAATCTAATAAATCAACCCATGTCAAGCTAATAAATCAACCCAATCAACTAAGAATTAGGAAATTAGCTAAGAATTAGGAAAATACCTGCAATCTTGTTCAAATTAGTAGTTCATCCCTGAGATCTTTAGTAGACTACCCAACTGGATGTTTTTCCTTCCAACCAACTAGGAACAACCTCGTCGACTCCCTAGCTCCACGAAATCAAGGTTACCTGGCCCTCCATGCCCAACATCCTGAAACCAGAACCCAATATGTCCAATATGTCCAAAAGTACCAAGTGCAAAATACCAAAGTGCTAGAATATCGAGTCCAAATCCCCCTCTCTCCAAATCCCCATCTCCATACCAAAATGTCTCTCATAACACAGACTCCCCTTCCTTTAGTTTTTCTCCCCCCTTTATTCCTTCTCCATTTCCTTTCTCAACTCCCTTGGCTCACCATCCTAGGAAGACCAAAATTGTGAAAAAATACTCTCTTGGTACCTTCCCCCATTCAATGAGCTGGAATGCTACCAATTCCATTAAATAAATCATAAATTATAAAATAGTTCTAGGTAGGTTTCATTACTTATAACAAATCCCTAAATAAAATCTAATAATCTCATGAATTAACATTAAAATCCTATAAATTTGATTTCACTACAAACATCAACAACCAACAAATACAAACCATACAAAATAATATTATAATGACTAATATATACAACAAACAACAAATACAAACCATACAAAATAATATTATAATGACTAATATTTACACTATTAATTCTAGTGTACATGTGCAAGGTATGTATGCGTAGCTGACACATACATAGCTCGTGCATGTACTAATGATTAACAATCAACACATCTAATGCATAATTCCTATATGCTCACAATCAAATCAACAGTGCAATCAATCACATAATAAATAAATCAATCATTAACATCATTAGCATAATCCATCAATCACAACAAGTTAACATGAATGCAACATTTTTCTAGATACTATGATGGAGTTAAGCATAACATAAAGGAACATGGAATAAGTCAGGCACTATTGTTATAAGATTAAAACCCAACAACACTATCAACTTCTCCTAACACCTTGCCTCCCTAACCTACTTCCATATTCCCGATTCTATCTTTCCTTTGTTGGAATATATTGGAGTGTCAACTATATTGACCTAACTCCAAATAGAACTCATAAGTGAAAGTGTCAACTACCTTGACCAAGCTTCCCCAACAAGCAACTAGGAGTGATCATCACATGTCTAGGGGAGTGTGAATTAACACCGTTCTCCCATGACTCCAGGTTTTCGAGGATATACGGTGAGAAATGCCTCCACGTCTCTTGATAGAACTAGGGTCAACACCCTATCACAGACCATACTGCGACACTATGTTCTGGGATCTTTGTTGTTAAGTACTTATACCAGATCTGCAAATATATTTCAATAATACCAAGAATAAACCATAAACGATAACATGAACACAAGAAATAGAGAAAACCCTTGAGGTAGGGTAACACCATATATTAATCCTTATGGAAGGATAAAACTCCTCAAGCAATCCTTTCCTGTACAATCACAATATTTTTCATTATGTTTCATTACATTGCTTACACTTCTTTATATAGCTCTCTTTATCTCCTAGGAACCTTCTAGAGAGTCTTCTCACATTTATTACATTTAACTACCATAGTGGGCCTTTATTAATATAATGGACCTAGTCCACCTTACATTGAATGACCAGATTCTCATATATTAAATGACTTCCACTAATAATACATAACCACATTCCCATTGGGCACCTCCCTAGGTACCCCATATTACCTCCCTAGGTATACTACATTCCACCCCCCTTCACATGTTTCGTCCTCGAAACATGAGAATAAACCATACAATATGACTGGATAAACAATGTAGCCAATTGGTATCAAGTATGGCCATCCATCCATCCCAATGGAAGTCGAACATGATGTCCATCTGCTGCCTTTCCACCCTGATCTTGCTCTACATCATGTCGGGGTTGCCATGGGATTGTTTCTGTAGCTTGAGCTCCTCCTGTAGTGTTGGTAGTCCTCCATGCACCTCTTGATCGGTTTCTTTTCTGGTTCCCTCCCAGTGCATAAATGTGTTGATACACACGCCCTTGCCTTGATGATTGTTGTGTCTCTATATGATGTGGATGACGATATACAAAAACTGTAGGAATATTTTCTTTTTTCTTCAAACCTGCAACACTTTGTGCCTTTGAGTCAATGACCTCTTTAGCTTCCTGATTATGTCCTTCCTATAGTTTTTTTTTATCTCCTTCTGTAGACTCTGCCTTTGATTCAACTTTAGACTCAGTCATAACTTCTTTTCTAGCCTCCATGGCCCCATCTTTCTTACTAAGAGACACATCATGCAATGTGATTTTCTTTTTATTGTACCACAACTTCAAAAACTTATTTTGCACATTAATATTAATGGTACCCACTGATTCTATCCAAGGATATCCCAAAACAATATCCACTTCATCCATATCCATAACATAAAAAATTGAATGCAACACATATTTATCCATGGTAATCTTCAAATCTTTAACAATTTGAACATTTTCACCCTCAACCTGTGTGCTTTGAATATTCTTTACTGGAACTTGTAATCTATTAACCAATTGAACATTGATAAAATTTTGTTGGCAAATGGGGTTAACAGAAACAATGACATTTTCTTTATGAATACAACCAAGAACTTGTAATATAGTTTTTCCACGTGAAAATAAACTCTTGGTGATGTATTTATCCTTACTCTTTATATGAGACCACTTGTCTAAAAGTAATTTTTCAAGTGCTTCCTCAGAAAGTGACATCCACTTAGAATGGTAAAATGATTTCCACCATATGAGAGCATCACCTTTGAAACCCCAGTCTACAAAATATTTCCACTTCCCTTTCCATAATGACTTGTGAGATTGTATAAATTCTTCAATACCAGGTCCATCATCTCTTCCACTAAAAAATAGCATGCTTGGAATAAATCTTCAACAAAAAATAAAGTTAAAAATAACTTACTGCGGAAAATCATGGTTTTTTCCGGAAAACCCTGAAAAATAGTTGAATTTAAAATGTTCATAACTTTACTTTCTGAACTCCGTTTCCGCTGATTTCTTTTTTGAAATTGGGTATTTTTCCGAGAGGAATTCAAATACCCAATTTGTTTAGCTAAATTCTGCTAATTTTTTTTTAGATATGAACCTGAAGTGCGCCGCCCTCTTTTTTGTTTTTTGTTTTAGAAAAAATCTGCAAAAAGAGCCAAATTTTTTTCCCTTCTTTGGCCAAGGAAAGTGATATGATACCACTTGTTAAGTACCTATACCAGATCTGCAAATATACTTCAATAATACCAAGAATAAACCATAAACCATAACATGAACACAAGAAATAGAGAAAACCTTTGAGGTAGGGTAACACCATATATTAATCCTTATGGCAGGATAAAACTCCTCAAGCAATCCTTGCTTGTACAATCACAATATTCTTCACTATGTTTCATTACATTGCTTACACTTCTTTATATAGCTCTCTCTATCTCCTATGAACCTTCTAGAAAGTCTTCTCACATTTATTACATTTAACTACCATAATGGGCCTTTATTAATATAGTGGATCTAGTCCACCTTACATTGAATGACCACATTCTCATATATTAAGTGACTTCCACTAATAAGACATAACCACATTCCCATTGGGTACCTCCCTAGGTACCCCATATTACCTCCCTAGGTATACTACATTTGTCATCGGATATCCAATCTTTGGGTAGTCATGCCACTTGAGAAACTTGCACTTGCCCAAATATCATAACAATGCATTTGAACCAATGTAAAATAATGTAAGGATAATTCCTATCATAACATTTCTCATTTGATGTCCACGACATCGATCACTTACTATCACACTTATATGGCTCTTACATATCCCATTCAACCTGCAGGTTAGTTTACCACATGAACTTATCCATAACCATATACAATTGACATGTGATTGTATTTAAAACATATCATTAAACCCAATATCCACATACCAAGATCCTTCAATCAACATTTGCATGCTACAAGTAAATCATATAACATCTATCATTAACAACATAACAATAATAATTCATAGTATTTATACCTATGTAGGTCCACATGTCCATAATTTGAAGTCCCAGTGTTAATTAGTGTTACATAGAGAACACTCAAATGAAAATACAATTAGGACATAAGTAAATTTAGCTGCCTAGGCCAACACGAGACATTACATAAGAACTAGTTCATGTAACATATTATAGTTAGCTTCTAACTTCTCAATCTTCTTTTTTTGTTGTGTCACTATCTCTAGTAATTTTGCATTGTTCTAATATTAATCTAGTCTAGATATTCTATTTTGCAAATTTCAAATGGCTATTTGAGTGTCAGCTAGTATCATGTCTTTCCTCCTCAAAACACATTGCAGATCCATGACTTACATGGGAAGCATCATCCTAGATGATTATGCTCGACCATAATCCAACTATTTAAAGCTTCACCACAAACCATAATTGGGGCATCAACATTCCACATGGGGCATATACCAGGGTTCCAAGACAAATCACCAATAATGCTTATAACAAATCCCAATGATAGGCCTATACCCCTATCTTTGTGCACATGCTCACCTCTAACCGAATATAGAGAGGCATCAAGAAGGAGACAAGGTAGACCCAATCCCTCCCTAAACTCGGTGCAGACCAACAAAATCGTAGTCAATTCCTGTGTTGAATTCATCCCATCACCATTCCTCATGTTAACTTCCAGACTAATATAGAGCTACTCCTCCTCCGTGTATGAAGCGTGTAAGAGTACCAATATTATAATGGGAATTAATACCCATTGCTTCCTTTTAAATGTGTTGTTCCACTTGTGCCACCTTGTAATGCTCATTGTTGCCATGGAATACAGTTTAAAAACTATACCCTAGGGGATTGGGAGTGATGTTACTACACCCCCTTTTGTTTTGAAGGATCCAACACTCATTCGTGAGGCTTAATTGGCCAGGAGATTTGTTTGTTGATTTAGATCCCACAACACATAGAAGAATGCCACAAAATCAAACCTCAACATCTCCTTTTGTGTTCTATGAATGATTTGTGCCAAGATACAATATATTGGAGTGGAAGAGTGACACATATACCTAATCATTATTGTGTAGTCCCCGATGACTAAAAGACTTCTTATTTTCCATGAGTCTAACAACCTCAGCCCTTGAAAAGGGGCCAACGTCTTAGCTTGATTATTAGTTTCTTTTCCTAAACTCCAATAAGAATTTGTTTTGACTTTTTATCCTCAAGATCATATACAATTTTTTGCATCTATCACTCTTTAAACTTAAAATACGTTCACAATAATCTTATTATTAAATTAAATTTTCTATAATTATAAATTAACAATATTATATAAATAAATTAAAACCTCTAATGTATCAATCGGGTTTAACTAGTGATTGTGAGGAATGATTATGATCCTTCCCCCTTCACATTCAATTTACTCAAGTAACATGTTGTAATGGCTTCAAGTCCTATTGTTAACCCGATCATAAACCTAAAAAAAAAAAAAAAAACCTCTATCATACAAAATTAACCATTATATTAATCTTGAAATGATTAATAACTTAATCTTTAATATTTTATTTTCTTTATGTTAACCTTTCTTATCCTTTCAAATTGTTATCATTAATGAGAAACTAGGGATTTTAACTTGTGTGCAACTATTAGAACAAGTATATAAAGACTATAATAAAGGGATGAACATTTTGAAAAATAAAGTATTGAAAATTTATAAGGTATGCTTTCGGGGTAAATACTTCCTTGTAATAAGGTTTTGCAAGGTTTTCTTAGAACCATGATATAGAGGCTATAATAAAGGGGTGAATATTTTGAAAAATAAAGTATTGAAAATTTATAATGTATGCCTTGGGGGTAAATACTTCTTTGTAATAAGGTTTTGCAAGTTCTTTTTTAAAGTGGTACTAACCACAACATAACTTACCATCGTTATTTTATAATATAAAAAATTACCATCTATATTTTATATTATAAAAAATGTAATAACTACTTAAATATATTCATATTTTTTAAATAACCGTGCCCTACAAATAGCACCGGCAGTTCCACGATATACAAAATGAGACATAGAGTTGCGGACTTTACAAATTCTCCATAAATTAATAATGTTTGTTATATATCTGTGGAAATTACATGAACATTTAAAAACATATAATAGAATAGTAATAACGTGTGTTACATTTAGTTTTCTTTAAAACTAAGGCTTTTCTTGGAGAAAAAAAATATAGCATTGCCGAATTAGTTTTCTTTACACGCATTTTACAGAGCATGCACAAAGCCCTCATTCCATACTTAGGCAGTTTTTGGATCGCGGGTTCTCAGGCTGGCGGGCTAAAAAATGGGCCTTTGTTGTTCCATGCCCTAGAAATAACACCGAGAGTTCTGCGACATACAAATTGACAAGCGGACTTGTGAACTATACAAACTTATGCTCTCATTGGATACTAAGCCAATTTTTGGATCGTGGGTTCTCGAGATGGCGGGCTCAAAATTGGGCCTCTGATGTTCCGTGCCCTACAAATAGCACTGACAGTTCCGCGATATACAAAATGAGATGCGGAGTTGCGGACTCTACAAATTTACCAGAAATTAATAATGTCTGTTACATATCTGTGGAAATTACATGAACATTTAAGAGCATATAATAGAATAGTAATAATGTGTGTTACATTTAGTTTGCTTTAAAACTAAGGCTTTTCTTGGACAAAAAAAATATAGCATTGCCAAATTAGTTTTCTTTGCACACGTTTTATAGAGCATGCAAGGAGAGCTCATTCCATAGTTTTTTGGATCGCGGGTTCTTGGGATGGCAGGCTCAAAAATGGGCCTCTGTTGTTCCGTGCCCTAGAAATAGCACCGAGAGTTCTGCAACATACAAATTGACAAGCGAACTTGTGAACTATAGAAACTTATGCCCTCGTTGGATACTTAACTAGTTTTTGGATCGTGGGTTCTCGAGATGGCGGGCTCAAAATTGGGCCTCTGATGTTCCGTGGCCTATAGATAGCACCGACAGTTCCGCGATATACAAAATGAGATGCGAAGTCGCGGACTCTACAAATTTACCAGAAATTAATAATGTCTGTTACATATCTATGGAAATTACATGAACATTTAAAAGCATATATTGGAATAGTAATAACATGTGTTACATTTAGTTTGCTTTAAAACTAAGGCTTTTCTTGGACAAAAAATATATAGGATTTCCGAATTAGTTTTCTTTGCACATGTTTTATAGAGCATGCACGGAGCCCTCATTCCATACTTAGGCAATTTTTGGATCACGGGTTCCCGGGCTGGCAGGCTAAAAAATGGGCCTTTGTTGTTTCGTGCCCTAGAAATAGCACCGTGAGTTCCGTGACATACAAATTGACAAGCAGACTTGCGAACTATAGAAACTTATGCCCTCATTCGCGGGTTCTCAGGCTGGTGGGCTCAAATTTGAGCCTCTGATGTTCTGTGCCTTACAGATAGCACTAACAGTTCTACGTACAAAATGAGACACAGAGTTGCAGACTCTACAAATTTACTAGAAATTAATAATGTCTGTTACATATCTGTGGAAATTACATAAACATTTAAAAGCATATAATAGAATAGTAATAACGTGTGTTACATTTAGTTTTCTTTAATACTAAGGCTTTTCTTGGACAAAAAAAATATAGCATTGCTGAATTAGTTTTCTTTGCACATGTTTTATAGAGCATGCATGGATCCCTGATTCCATACTTAGGCAGTTTTTGGATCGCGGGTTCTCGGGCTGGCGGGCTAAAAAATGGGCCTTTGTTGTTCCGTGCCCTAAAAACAACACCGAGAGTTCTGCGACATACAAATTAACAAGCGAACTTGAGAAGTATATAAACCTATTATAAAATAAATAATGTCTGTTACATATCTCTGGAAATTACATCAACATTTAAAAGCTTACAATAGAATAGTAATAACGTCTGTTACATAGTTTCGTGGAGGAAAACAAAAAGAAATTAGCATTCCCGAACTAGTTTGCTCGAAAGCAAAGGGTTATGGACAGAAGAGAAATCAAAATATATTAAAGTAAAGGTTCATGGACACCCAAAAAGTTAGCATACAATAGAATAGTAGCAACGTCGTTAAAGACAAAAAAAATTAGCATACAATAGGACACAAGAAATGTAGCAGATTTGAATTAGTTTTCTTTGGAACAAACAAGAAAGGTTCTTGGAAACCCAAAATTTAGTATACAATAAAGGCATTGTCGAATCAGTTTTCTTTGGAATTTATAAAAAAATCAATAATGTCTGTTACATGTTTCTGGAAATTTAAATGTGTTTGTCATATAGACTAATATTGGGGCTCCCTCGGACCATAAAAAGAAATAACTACAAGAATTAGGAACGTCGAAAGAAGAAGTGAGCGACGGTAGAGAGGAAGACCTGAAAAGAAGAAATTGGAAGTTATGAGTCTTTGGTTACAGTTTTCTATTTAAAGAGGTCATAAGTGGATTGATAAAGAAACCAAGATGACAGCATAGACTTAAAGTGGATTGATAAAGAAAACAAGATGCCAGTATAGACTTACTATGAAGTCTATGCGTTTTTGTTGCAGTCGTCGATGGTCGGTGGAGTCCTGTTGATCGGTTGTTTCCCTTCCTGGATGAGGCTGTCCATTCTCTATTGGAACCATTCTTCGATGTGGCTTTTCATGGGGGCTGTGTTGATTTCATCCTGGATTTCTATGTCGTAAAGGTCCTTTTCTAATTTCCTTAGATCTATTGAAATACTATGCAGATTCTGTTCAATTTCTTCATTGTGTGTTGCATAGTCCAGTACCCAGCGCTCATGCTCATCTAGATGATGTTGAATTATGCCAAATTTTTTTTTGAAAGACAACCCCTTTAAAATATCAACTTGTTCCTGGAAGGCTTCTTTGGTGATTGAAAATGATTTGAGAATTAGGTTTGGATCTTGAACCTCATTGGTAGTTCCGGCTAAGTCCATTTGCAACAGGCTTGTGAATAAATCTTCCTTTTCTGATATGACTTGTTTACATGATTTGACAATGAGCTCCAGGTTGTCAACTTTCTTTTGCCAGCATGCTTTTACTTTTTTGGTCCGCTTTGGGGAGGGGAGTTTCTCTTGTCTTCTTTTCAATTTTGATGTGTTGATGACATAGTTGGCAAAGGGGGCCAATACCTGATCACAGAAATGCTGTTCATTTCTTAAATTCGCCTCCAAATGTTGCAGGAAATCATTGGCCTTATTTCCGAAGAAAACTAAATTTTGCGATGTTTCCGAGGCTTCAGAAAGTAGATGCATTATTTTTTTGATGTTATTCTCTACAAGGGCTCTAGAGCATGCAAGGAGGGTTGAGGATTATTTCATCTTGGCTATAGTGGTAGCAGGCACAATTTTTTCCAAAGGACTGGCAAATTCCGGGGTTGCAATGAAAGCCTGCTCATATTCGTTGAGGCGGTCTTTCAGATTGGGATTTTCCATCTCAATTCCTCCAATGGAATCACGAAGAATTTCACCGGTTACTTGGTGAAATGAGGAGATTTGGGACGGTTGCATTTCCCTAAAGTTTATCTCTATGCGAGATTTGCTTTTCCTGTTTGTTACATTTTTCTTTTCAATGACCATACTTTTAGATTGGCTGTCAAAAATAGCACTCTGGATTACGAAGGATTCATCTACGTCAAAAAATTCGGTCTCAGATATTTCCATTGCGGATGACCCAATTTTCTGCATGTGTTTAGTTTCAATTTCAAGTTGCAGTTTTCCACTTTCAATTTCGGGTTTCTTTGCCTGTCCTGCATTGTTTTTTCTCTTCTTTGCCAATGGAATTTTGTGAGAACTATCAATATTTATGCAAGGAGGGTTCTTATCTCCTCCTCCACTTGAATATTTCTAGCTTGCTTTCTTACTGGGGTGGACCATCGAAGCGATGCTTCGCGATGTCGTTCTCTTGGGAGTGATGGCGGGGGACTGGGTACTCTTCTCACCTGATACTTTTCCATGTTGTCTATACAATTCAGTCCCTTTTTGCAATGTCTCTGCGTGGCAATCAACAGAAGCATGATTGTTGTCGACACTATTCTTGTCTTGGGTTAGCTTTCTATCGATAAAAGAGGTGTTAAAGCCAACAACCAGTAAATGTTCTCGAAAGATGCCATTAGGGTTGAACCCTTTTAGCCTTTCACCGTACGTTAGGTTCAATTTCTTGAAATGGGCGGCAAACTCGTCAATCTTTTTGATGTTTTTGCACACGAAGTCTCCAACTTTCCAGAGCAGAGGAATGAACTGTTTTTTTTTCTTGTCATGGAAAAAATGCAACCAGTGGTTGTATTGCCTTGCTATTTCTGCAACAAATATCTTGTCTGTGATGTGGCATGGAAGGAAGGAAGGATTTTCCTTAGAGCCAAAGACCATGAGGACACTTTGATTTTCCTCTTGCTCAAGTGTGCCCTTCCCGTTCAAAAACTTGGTTGCGTGGCTAGACATATGCGAAGCATCCTTGCCTAACAGTAAATCTTTGAAAACTGAGACAAAGCCATTAAAAACTTCATAAAAACAATGTGAGGCCTTGTGCCTCCACAGGGCCTCGTACCAGAATGTTACTGGGTCAAATACACAGTTTATTTTATTGGAAAAAGAAAGTTTTGGAAATGGGAAACAATGCACAATTGTGAAAATTAAGTAGGATGACATATAAAATTTATTCGATTCTTTGAATCGTGACAACTGGGAATAGAGCTCAATGGAAATTACCTTCCCCCAATAAAAAATGTATTGTTCCTTGACTGTGAAATACAAAATATAAATAATTATATGGGAAATGCTTGCTGTGGATGCCTGTCCCATTATTCTTGTAAACAACCAAGCAATTTCCCGTAATGGATTTCTAAAGGAACTTACTTGCAACCTTGTGATATCTTTAGGAATTGTTGTCAGGTCTTCGAGGAAGTCGGCTAAGATGTCCATCCCATTATCATGTTTTTCTAGAAACTGTTTGCAGTCTTGTCCTCTGAACGTCAATGTTGGCTTTGGAAATTTTAACATCTCGCAAAAGACCTAAGGTGATAAAGAAACATGAGAATGGTCGTGCAGTTGAATAATTATTTGGAAAGGAATATATTTTTCGGTGCACCAAGAGACCACCTCCTTACAGTCAAAAACCTCAGGGACGCAGCCTGCACGAGCGATTCTAGAGGTCCAAATCACTTCGTTCTGGGCGGAATGGGATGAATAGTAAAAGTATGATATGGACCATTGGAATTTTTGGTCCTAGTGTGCGAACATATTTACTGTATCTCCACAAAAATGCTGTCGAGATGCTGAGTCTACAAGAACGTTTGTTTGCTCCATATGATGAATGAAATGAAAAGTTGGAAGGGATAATATAAGCCTGCACACATTTTGGTCTAAAGCGTGTGAATGGGAGATGTCCTCGAGACTTTCGTTGATTAATGACAATTTGGATGGCTGTTGCATGATGCGTTGTTAACATTAAAAACTAGTAATTGCATACATAGAAAATGAAAACATGGCGGATATTGCAATCAATGATTAAGCATTATAGATTTCTTGAGCAGCCCAATACGATGATGCGTGTTCGAGATGAACAATCGAAAGGGACAAAATAACTCTCCGCACATGTTGGTTTAATGAGTAATAATGGGAGATCTCCTCGAGTGTTTCACCCATTAAATATAATGTTGATGGTTCCTGCATGGTCACCTGTTAGCATGAAAGGTTTCTAATTGCACAGTAAGAAAGTACGGAGGTCACGGGCATGGAAAAAAAACAACTACAAAATAGGGTTGCAAGGTACAACCGTTGAAGGTGAGGGCACGAGGGTCAAATTGTATGTATCGAAACTTTTTTAGTGCAATGCACATATCAACGAAGAGGGTATGGTAGGACAGCCGGAAGGATAGGAACTTAGTGGAGATGGAAGGAAATGAGAGATACTTTGAAACATTTGTGAGCCGTGGTAGAGTGAAGAGTGGATGATGTTGGAATGCGGTAGTCAATTTGTATATTACGCAGGGTGCGATGCAACCTGTTTCATGCCTCTATGTCCAGTTGTCACTACTAAGAGCTAATTTAGTATTGAAAATAAAATTTTAGATACTGGTAGATACTTCATAGGTATTAGCATCTGTAAACAATGGAAATCTCCACCTCGCTAGCCATGCATTCCGTGGGTCAATTTGTATATCACAGAACTAGAAGCACTGTTAGGAGGACACAGAACAATAGAAGTGCAATGTTGAGTCAACCAGTCCGCAAGCCCGCTTGTCAATTTCTATATCGTTGAATTCTGGGTGCTATTTTTAAGACACGAAACAATGGAGGCCCAATTTTGAGGCCGCCCACTCGAGAACCCGCGATCGAAAATGTCACTAGGTATGGAATGCAGAATCCGTACATGCTCTATAAGATATTATGTCCATACTTAATAGTCCCATAATACACGGGAAGAAAAAAAGGGAAAAAGGATGAAGTAGTTAGAAGTGGAATTGTAGATCACGGAAATTTTGAGTGGAAGATGTATATAATGGAACAAAAAGGAACATAGTTCAATTGCTCCAACTCGGAAACCACAGGTATAAAATTGACTAAGTATGAAAAGGAACAACGGGCGGTCCAATTCGCCATGTGAGGATATAGATGGAGATGAAATTGGGGCCAACCCGGTAACCGTGGACATAAAATTGACAAAGTCTGGAAAGCAACAATAGTCGGTCAGATTTGTCGTGTGATTATATAGATGGAGATAAAGATAAAGATATGTCAACTCGCCAATGGTGGGGTTTCATATTTCGTGAACCCAGCAATAGGAGGATCCAAAACAGGTTGCGAAGGTGTCTGCAGAAGACGCGAGGCCCCGACGTTCTAATTGTATCACTACAAACATTTGAATGCATAATCTATAACATAGAAGAGCGAACGATGTCGAAATATGGTAGTTAATTTGTATTCAGTAGTCTAGTTATATACTTAGTCGCGTTTCTATGATCGTGGGTTCCAACGTTGGTGTGTTGACATATCTTCATCTCCATCTATATCCTCGCATGGCGAATTGGACCACCCACTATTCCTTTTCATATTTAGTGAATTTTATGCCCACAGTTGCCGAGTTGGCGCAATTCAACTCTTCTGCTTCTTGTTCCGTCATCTACATGTACCACTCAAAATTTCTGTGATCTACAATTCCACTGCGAACTTCTCCATCCTTTTTCCCTTATTTTCTTCTCGTGTATTATGCGACTGTAAAATATGGACATGATATTTCATAGAGCATGTACGGATTCCACATTCCATACGTAGAGACATTTTAGATTGTAGGTTCTCGAGCGGGCGGGCTCAAAATTGGGTCTCCATTGTTCCGTGCCCTACAAATAGCACCCCAAATTCCGCGATATACAAATTGACAAGCGGACCTGGGGACTGGTGGACTCAACATTGCACTTCTATTGTTCTGTGTCCTCCAAACAACGCTCCCAGTTTCACGATATAGAAATTGACACACATAATGCAGGGCTAGCGGGATGGAGATTGACATTGTTTATGGATGCTAGTCCATATGAAGTATCTAACAGTATCTAAAAAATTATTTTGAATACCAAATTAGCTCTTAGTAGTGACAACTGGACATAGAGGTGCGAAACAGTTAGGATTGGACAAATTTGGAGTGGAATATGTATATAATTGAACAAAAAGGAACATAATTCAATTGCGCCAACTAGGCAACCGCTGGCATAAAATTCACTAAGTATGAAAAGGAACAACGGGCAGTCCAATTCGCCATGCAAGGATATAGATGGAGATGAAATTGGCGCCAACCCGACAATCGTGGACATAAAATTGGCTAGGTATGGAAAGAAACAACGGTTAGTCAGATTCATTGTGTGATTATATAGATGGAGATAAAGATATGTGAACCCGTCAACGCCGGGGTTGCACATTTAGTGAACCTGGCAACAGGAGTATCCAAAACAGGCTGCGAAAATGTCTGTAGAAGATGCGAGGTCCTGGTGTTCTAATTGTATCTCTCTAAACATTTGAATGCGTAATCTGTAACACGGAAGAGCGGAGGATGTTGGAATCTAGTAGTCAATTTGCATATTGCAACATTTTGGATCGTCGGTTCTTGGGCGGGCGGGCTCAAAATTGGGCCTCCATTGGGAGCGTTGTTTGGAGGACACATAACAATAGAAGTGCAATGTTGAGTCTACCAGTTCACAGGTCCTCTTGTCAATTTGTATATCACGGAATTCTGGATGTTATTTGTAGGGAACAGAACAATGGAGACCCAATTTTGAGCCCACCCGCCCGAGAACCCGCGAACCAAAATGTTGCTAAGTATGGAATGCAGAATTTGTACATGCTCTATAAAATATCATGTCCATATTTTATAGTCCCATAATACATGGAAAGAAAATAAGGGAACTCCAATTCCCTCTCCAGTGACATCCCAGGTAACTCCTCCGGAAAGACATCTGCAAACTCTCTCACCACCGGAAGGTGTTCTAGACCTTCCGCTACTCCCTTCTTGTTTAATGCAAGGATCACATAAATATTACATCCCTTGTGCATGCTCTTCCGTAGCTGCAAGGAAGAGATGAACCTCAGGGAAACTCCCTGGTTCCATCCTACACTAACACGCCTCCGTCCCTCTTCATCAACCAAGCTCAACCATTTCGTCTTACAGTTGAGTATCGCCTCATGCGATTCCAACCAGTCCATACCAGTCACGATGTCATAAGATCCTAAGATCGTGACATACATGTTGGCCTTGGTGAAAAACTCTCCCAGGTTGAGGGTATAGACCATAATATTTCCTCCAACCTTCTGTTTGGCTCCAGAAGCCATCTCTAGGAAGATAAACTCATCATGTTCGACTACCTTTACCTTAATACTTTTTAGCATTGCACCAGAAATGAAAATATCGGTAGCACCGAGATCTATCAAAATACTAAGGGTCTGGTCAATGATGGTACCTGACATCTCGAGCATAGTCGACTGGTGCTCTTCCTGGTGGTTATTCACCGTTGCATGAATCTGATGGGCCTTTCCCATATCTCCCATGGTAGTGGGTCCATCTGATCCAGATGATCTAGTCCTCTCCACAGGGAAGTCGCACTGGTAGTGTGGCTCCCCACACATCCAACACCCCTTCTTCGGTACAGTACTCCTGGTACCCGAAGTAGAAGATGACGACCCACTGGCCTGGAATCCTGGTCTGTTTTGTTGGACAGGCCTAAACTGTTGCTGCTATGGTCAACGTTGCTGCTGATGCTGTGGTCCCTGATAAGGTGTTCACTGTTGAGGTGCCGATCACCGAGGTGTAGTGAAAGTGGATCCCCTCTGGAAGTCACGATATCCTGGCGTATGTCTGGCTGGTGTCTGATGCTGCTGCGCACGAGATGACACCTGCCCTGCTGGTCTCGCTAGAGTTCTTCTTTGATCCCTGCTAATAAGCTCCTCCTCTGCTATGAGGGCCTTATAGATGGCATCATTCAAGGTTCGAGGCATCAAAATCCTAACCTTTGCAGGTATGCTGCCATTAAGGCCAAATACAAACTCGTTGACCTTAAGTTTCTCAGTATTAAGATGTGGAGCATACCGAAGCAGCTCCATATAATGGGCCTCGTACTCAGGCACCGTATGGTAGTCCTGTCGCAAGGCGTTGAACTCGTTGAGTTGACGCTCAATGAATTCCTATGATAGGTACTTCTCTCAGAACCGTTCCCATGACACATCTTCGACAATCATGTTCAGTTGCGGCAAGAGTGTCTTCCACCATAGAAGAGAGCTCCCCTTCAGTTGAAAGACCACCATGTGGACCTTCATGTTGGAGGTATAGTCGCAAAGTGCAAAGAACATCGCCATATTCTCCAACCATGCCTTGGCGGCTGCACCTTCCGGGGCACCAAAGAACTCAGGAAAATTGACCTTCTTGAGTTCACGGTGAATGCTACCAGTACCGACCAGAGTGAATGGTGGACCCTTAGAGGGTGCCGATGCCCTGGCCTCATATCTGTCCAAATGATTGATCAGTGCCTCAGACATCTGCTAAAAATATCTCATCATTCCAACCACATCACCCACCGGTATCTGCTCCTGCCCGAAAACCTATTCATCTCCATGGGGGTTAGACCTCTCTGGTGTGGATGCTACTGGAGTTGTCCCGCATCCTCCCCTAGAACCTTGTCGTCTACCTCCACAACATCCTCTAACCATGATTATCTGTACGAATACAAGTCAACTTAATTAGCAACATTATAATCAAAAATCATATCAATGAAATCCATAGTGATCCCAAGTCGTGGGTTGAACCCACTCTGATACCACTTGTAATGATCCCATCGTTATGACTACAAGCAAAGAAGATGATGAAATTTTCTTTTGTTTTTAGGCAGGAAGGATATGATGGCAACAATTGAACCATGCGACTGATGACGAACACAAGCATGCAGTCCAGGAAACAAACAACTATGACTCCACACACTAGCACAAGCACAACTAGGCGAAACCAACGTACAACAATAAGGAGGAATGACTACCTGCCTGACGCAAACAAGACCATGCCTACAAGCTAAGAGAAAACATCCCCCTCCCAACACAATGACCTTGACAACCAAATACTATAACCTCAAGGTGCGCGAACCCAACACATGAAGGCGTTCAACCCAAGCACCAAAAGCAAACTTACAATGCTCGACAACACTCACACGGAAAGCCCCGACTCCAGCCAAGTTATCATTCACCGCTATCCAATAGGGTGCACCATGATCCCCTCATCAGGAATCATGCCGTCCCCAGATGATAGACACATCAATAAACTTGGCGCAACAATCATAACAGGACTAAGGATTCAAGAAAATCCAGTGCACTAGGAGGCGAAAAAATTGACACAAGACTACACCCACACCCCAACAATAGGTTGACGAGACGCAAGAGGACGACAACAAGGAAGATGCAAGCCAACACATGACTTCATCAACAACCCAACCCTTTAATCATGTCTAAATCAGTCAATAGATACCAATCTAAAGTAACATAACTTACCCTCTAAATCAACATGTCTGAATCACAATTCAGTCAATACATGCCAATCTAATTAACATTAAATACAATATGAATTGGAAAAATCTAAATTTATCACTAAATAAAATCTAGTTTAGCAATCAACATCATAGACGAGTTAACAATATTAATGCACAAGCTGAAATTATCCCACTAGTTAACAATATTAATTTACAAATGAGTCCTTAATGTACCGTCAATTTTAACATTAAAAGCAAATCAAATGGAGAAAGTCTAAATTATAATTTGGTCATCAATGTTCCATCTAAATTAACTCTAAATGGGAATCAAATTTATCAAGCTTAATTAAGTCAACACTAACACTATAAGCAATAATTACCTTCTAATTTAACAAGTCTAGTAAAATCAATATTAAAACTAAATGACAAGTTTGGTCTAAATTAAATTAAAGGCTGTCTATTCGGCATAAGGGTTGTCCAATCAAATTAAATGCTATACTAATCAAAGGTTGTTAAGGGAGAAGCTATCCATTACAAAAATGCTAAATAAATTGCTGTGTAAAACAAGCCATCCCTTTACACCTGTAAGCTAAAGAGTTACTATTAAAAGTGCAAGCAGTCAACTGTAAATTGGTACATGCACTTGCCCAAAAATGTAAATTGTCGAGAATTTAACACCATCATTAAATGGAACGCAGGTAATAAATGCAAAATAAACGAATTGCAGTCTTAATGAAAATGAAGGTATTAAATGGGAAAATCTTCGTACAGTAAGGGTAACAACTTGCAGTTTCCAAAAGGCAAAATCACCAAGCAATTAAATGGGCAAATCGCAGTCACACTTAAAGTAAAGATTTGATGTCAACATACTATCCTACGCCATTAATAAAACCACCATCAATACTGATGCTACCATAAAGCTATCCATGACAACAGGCCATCTAATAACACATAATAAATTCGTTAGCTAAAATGCATGTACTGAGATCACTAAAAAAGAAGGACGAAAATCGTTGTGGTAAAAGTGAAAATACATTCATCATTCATCCCAAAGAATAGGCATCCTTTCACTGTCAAACAAGGTAGTGGTCACTATCATCTACAGGTTGAAACACAGTCAACACAAGGCCAACACTGCCATTCACAGCAAGAAATTCATGGTTAGTGGCAAAAATAAACGTAGCTAGTACAACTTGCAAATCAGGGTCCGTTTGGCAGTGAAAACGAAATCTATGCCGCAGCTAATCGTGGTGGAAAAAGGAGTAATTTGATGTGCAAGATATTCACATCACTGTCCAAATAATGATCATCCAACATTACACAGGAGAAAAGGAAATGCTACCAAAACACACAAATTCCACGCCACCATTTTCACAGCGAAAGCAGCTTCGAAACTCTATCAACCAATTAAATTTCTACCTACGAAATTTTGACTGTATCTAAACTAACTTCAAGCCAAGCGATCTGGGTATCCGAGTATGTAATATGTATCGGTTAATCCATGCAAAATGCAGAGTAATAAAATAAATAAACGCAATCCATGGTGGGTAAATGTAAAATCACAGGCTATGTAAGTAAATGTAAATTCAAAGTCAATGTAAGTAAATGTAAAATCGTAGTCAAGTAAAAAAAATGTAGAGCGATAAGATCAGGCAATGAAAACGCCTTCATAGTAGCATAATGCAGAGAATAAAGGCCGACTAGATGTAGGAAGAAGCCCGACAAAAATTGCCCTCACACAAATTAACATGCAAACAAAAATTGCAGTCCCAACAACGCAGTCTCAATCGTCTTCACACATTATAGTGCAGAGGTAAAACCCAAGCAAAGAATAAAGCCATAAAAAAAAACACAACATAGAGTTAAGTAGCCGGGGAGGTAATACAACGAAGAGCTAAATTTTTCAGCAACATTTAAAAAAAAATGCAGAGTTAAGTCGTAGATCAAGGCAGACCAGAAGTAAGGAAAAACAAACAATAAATCACCAGGAGAAGCATTAGAAACACAGACTTAAAACATATAGAATCATAAGCGGTTCGCTGCGGGAAGGGAAAAACAATCACATAGGTAATTCATCGCAACAAGGCACAAGACAATCACTCAACCAGGACCATTCGACACGGGTAGACGGCTGGACAGAACATCCTTCGGTCATCATCCACACACAGAAAACCGAGGCGTTTGGATCTATAGGTCTATTAACACTGAAGTGATGACCGTCGATCTGGCTCCTGGCTGACTGCTCAGGCATGGATTGGTGAGTTAGGGACGAAGGTGAAGAAAAAGCACAAACTCATCACAAAGCAATAAAACCATAGGATGGTCACAACATGCAGATAATCGAAAGCCAAGGGAATCAATCAACAATGAGCTTAAGGCAATGGGGGAAATTTGGTTATCAATTAAAATGCTAATTCAATCATTTTCCTTACCCAATTAAATATACATAACTAAAAGCGTAAAGTATACTAGTAATCTACCATGCAAAAATAAAGGAAGCTTACCGTATCCCAAGTAACCCGCTCTGAGTTGATGTCCCGCGCGCTTCCTGCAGCTCCCACTTTCCGACCGATGAGACTTCACTGGTACCTCCCAACCAACGCTAGGGGTACTTTTCTTCACCCTTAGCCCCTCGAGCCGCAAAGGGGCCACACACACTAAACCAAAGAATCAGTTAGCTCCCAGCTCGCCTCGCAAGGCCGAGCTACCACTCCTCACCGAGCTGGGTATCCCAAATCCCACAAGCTAAGTCATTCAAGTCTAAAATTCTGCAGTGTAATGTTATGAATAACATAAGAGATCCATCATCCTTCTCCTCCCTTCATTATATAGAGTTTCGAAGTCCTTTACTTTCCAAAATTCCCATTTAATTTATTTTTCAACAATTTAATTCACAAAATCCTCCCCATACAAGTGTCACCCATCCCCTCCATTGCACCATAAATTAAATTTCATTAATTAATTAATTACTCCTATTTCCCTCACCCACCTAAAGGCACTCCTAGAATTGATCCTAGGTGTCCCTATATTCCCTTACATGTTTTAATGACTTTCCCCCTTACTAATTTACTAGTTGAGTTTAATTTAGAAAGTTCTTAAATACTAGATACCTTACTAAGTTAGGCTTTCTGCTTTTTCCTTGTGTTTCCCCTTTCTTTTTATGTTTCCCGCTTTTTCCTAGTTTCCTAATTTTTTTAGATTTCCCTCCTTCCCTTTTTAATTAATAAATTTTAATTAGCATAAGTGACAAAACAATTATTTCCCCTTTTCCCCCTTTTTAAATTTTATCCCCCAAAAGATTTTTATAAATTAAATGAATTACTTATCCCCTTCTCGTCATATGATTAATGATGATTATCATTATTATTTATTTATTTTCATTTTTATTTTTATATAAATAGATAGATTTTTTTTATCACAAGTGTCACTTAGACCTAGACTTTATTTTCCTAGGTTGGGTGACATTTTATTAGGGGAAATGTTTTAAATATTTGTTATCATGTTATTCATCCTAAGGCCATCTACGTTTATCCATTTATTAATTAACAACGCAACGTTCCCTTCAGGACGCACTAGGTGATCCAAGGGTGCCACTCAACTTGACCTTTTTCCCTTGCGCGACGTGCCCTTCAGGACGCACTACGTGCTCCAAGGGTGCCACTTGCCTCTTTCCATTTTTCTTGCACGACGTGCCCTTCAGGACGCACTACGTGCTCTAAGGGTGCCACTCGCCTCTTAACTGACTTGGTAGACATCAAAAACCCTTGGATTCAATACTCCGCCAGGTGATCTTGTGGGAGACTAAGGGCCTCTAAGGAATAAGGCCCTTGACTTATTGCACACCCCTTATAATCATCGTGAGCAACTTTCACAGTCGGTCCTCATGACATCGTGGGTCTTTCTCGAACTAGGTAATCGTTAACCTACAGTTCGAGCCACGATGAGAGTGCTAGTAGGCTGTGGCAGGGCTGCTGTGCACACCTCTCCCTCAACATCTCTAGTAGTCGTGCATGACCCCTCTACTCCACATGTGAGTCTGGTCAGCAAGCTATCGTCAGCCTGCATCATCAACGAATCATTTCAGAAATATATCCATAATCATATCATCTAATCAGATGCACAAATGTCATATAAACAACAATCAAACCCCAATAGTCCACTCCCTGACTCGATCCAGAGTCCAAGGGGTTCCATTGATGCATCTGCATCCTCGAGGTCCAAAATCCTGCACACTCAGGAAAATCGAGTGAATAACACCTGTCTATGTCAATGCAGCCAAAAACGATGTCATCAATTCATAACGCCTCATAACCATAAATCAAATGCCCAAAGTATAATAATCCGGATCACTTGTGAGCAAGTGTCCTCAAAGAAAATTTTTCTCAGTGCACGCAAGAGTGGGATGTTACAGAATCCTTAAATACGGATGAGGTAAAGTCAGAAATGCAAGCCACAATTTAAGAAGGATGTCATAATTTGTTAGATGTGATCACATTGCAGCTTCAAAAGGAGAAAGAAGACAAGATTCAAGAAGGTCAACATAAGATACTTGAAGAAGTTGAAATCCATCTAGAGGATATACATGCCAAATATGATGGTATTATCTTGAAGGATAGAGTAATCAAATACCAAGAAAATTTGAGCAATGATTCCATTGTCGCTGAAAATAAGATAGATGAAATGCATGTGCAAAGTGAAGGAATACAATCAAATGTGAAACCATATCAACACCCTCATTACCAAGAAACATTTCAAGGAAGACAAGAAGGACACTATCAACATTATGAAGGAAGAATATGGAATACTTGTCAATATTGATGGAACAAGGAATCACCAAACTAATCTTCAACAAGCTATTATCAAAGACCAACAACGACTACAAATTGGAGAAGCTTCAACAAAAATAGATGGAATCAAAGGAAATAAAATTATTCAATAGCTAGACACCAAGGATTAAGACTGAACATAATTTATTTTGGATGGATAGATCATTAACAATGGAATGAAGAAAGAAGCAACATAATAAAGTCATATTACTTGGTTTCATCACATGTGAAGCCTTTAAATGCAAATCTTTGAGGAAATAGATTTTTGAAGGAGGGTACTATGTTATGACCCAAGAGGGGCATATATATAGCTAAATGTATATGATATGACCCCAAGGGGGGGAATATAGGGGCCTCAATGTACATGTAATTTGTAAATACATATGTAATAAGGTCGACCTAGTGATAAAGGGGCCTCATGTGCAGGTGTGAATAGTTATATATAAGCGATCATGTATTCATTATTGATATGGGAATTGTCAAGTATGAATGGTATTGGGTTATTTGGAAGGGGTTCCCCTATTATTTTAGGAGTTATTGTGTAACTGATTTATATTCGATTTGTGCTCCACATTGAAATTCCATACATGGTGTGTACTTCTGTAATTTTATGATATTTTGAGTATTTGGATCATAACAGTGATGTTGCTACGCCTGCTATACAACCCTCTCTCTCTCTCTCTTCATAGAATCAGCCTAGCCAAGGCTCCTATCTCCTATCTACTAACTTTCCCTCTTCCTCATCCAAATATCCCTCTTACTCTTCAACTCAAATGTGTGTCCTCACCCTTGACCTCAACTCCTTTTATCTTTTCCATTCACTCTATTTCCCTCTTTCATGAAATTTCTAGAAGACTCCAGAAATTTCACTTAAGTGAAATATTTATTTCCTAAGTGAGAAACTTAGGAAATCTGAGTAATAAGCCAATGCAAATTAAATGAATAATTTTTATGATTTTCCTAAGTCAAAACTTAGGATAAATAAAAATATTGATCTGGGTATTAATTAATTGTCTTCAACATTCCTAGATACTTAGGCCTATGTTGATACACCTTCCAAGCTACAAATTTAACACTCCCTCTTAGCGAGGAAGGTGTTATGCATCGCCCCCAACTTTTTCATGAAAAAGACAAACTTTCCTTTCATCAAGGCCTTCGTGAAAATGTTTGCAACCTGTTTACCTATAGGCACATACTGTAGCTTCACTGTCCCTTTCTACACACAGTCCCTGATGAAGTGAAATCTAATCTCAATGTGTTTGGATCTATCATGGAACATTGTATTTTTCATAGATCTTGATACAATTTTGATTGTCACAACGTATGACAGTCATCTCCATCTCCTAGCCATACAATCCCATCAATATATTCATAAGCCAAATGGCCTCACATGTTGCTAAGATGGCTTCCATGTACTCTGCCTTAGTAGAGATCATTGCAAATGAATTTTTTTTTCCTCTTGAACCAAGAAAAAAATCATGATCCCAAGTTGAAACAACACCTTGAAGTGCTTTTCCCATCAACAATGCTTCCTGCTCAGTCTGCATCTATATATCCCATCAGATTCACTCCATATCCCTAGATGTAACTGAACCCATACTGAACTGTCCATGCAGATATATAAGAACATGCTTTTCTACCACCCATTGCAGTCTCCTTGGCTCAACAATGAATTGACTAAGTGTGTTAACTACAAAGCATATATCCAGTCTTGTGTTGACCAGATACATGAGAGATCTGATCAACTTCCTGTATAAAGTAGGGTCCACTACCTCTGATATAGAAGCATCAATCTTCTTTTGGTTGGCCACCATGGGCATAGACATAGGCATGCAATATTTCATACCAAACCTCTTTAGAATCTCCACTGCATACTTCCCTTTTCCAAGGAAATTCTGACCAAAGTAGTGCATCAACCCCAAATCCTTCATCCCATACTCTAAAGTGAGGTCCCTCTTGCATTCTGCTACAAGCCTCTCTAAACCCATGAGAAACATATCATCCATATACAACACAAGAATGAGTAGCTCACCTCCAACAATGATGTAGTATAGGTTTGAGTCTGCCTCACTCTTGGTGAAGCCCGTCCCCTGCAAGTAGTTGTTTATCCTTAAATAACATGCCCTAGGAGCCTGCTTGAGCCCATACAAGAATCTATTCAATATGTATATGTGAGAATCCCTCCCCTGCACCTCAAAACCCTCTGTCTTCTTAATATACACCTATTCTTCAATGATGTCATTAAGGAAGGTTGTCTTCATGTCCATTTTGTGGATCTTCCACCCCATCTTTGCTGCAATAGAGATCATGACTCTGATTGAAGTGTAAGTAGTTATTGGGGCGAAAGTCTTATCATAATCAAATCCATATTTCTAAGAGAACCCCTAAGCCACAAATCGGGCTTTGAAATTATCCATGCTTCCATTCGTAGTGTGCTTGATCTTGTAGATCCACTTCAAACCTATCACTGATTTCCCCTTTGGTTGGGCATAACCTCTCATACATCATTCTTCATGATGGAAGCATATTATCCCACCATGGTATCTCTCCACATCTACTGTTGTGATGCACCCTAAAATATGGAAGGCTCGGCCTCCAATAACTCGCTCATCAGAGCCATATAAATAGAAAATATATATGGTTCTCTACTCTCCCTAACATAAGTCCTAGGAGCACTCACATACTCATATGCCTCTCTCAAGGTATGCTCAACCCACTTGGTCTTCCTCCTCCTAGATGATGTAGGAATATATTGTATTGGTGGAGCCTCTTTCTCCTCATCATGCTATGAATACAAGCATATGTACCTGTACATGTACTTGTAACCTGTGTATCCTTTTCCTTCAGATCCTCAAGATTCTAATCCATTTCTATTGCTAGAACACTACCATGAACCTTCTTAAGGGATCTTTTCTCCTCAAAATTCACATCCCTCCTAACCATTTTCTTCCTAAAATATAGAATGTAGATACAATATGCATTAGAAGTCTCACTGTACCCACTGAATATACCCTTCTCAGTAGTGGCCTCAAGCTTCATCCTCTTCTTTGAGGGGACATGACAATAGACTAGGAATCCAAATATCCAAAAGTTTCCAATACTTGGTTTCCTCCCTGTAAAGATCTCCTCAAGAGTCTTTCTCCCCAACACCTTGTGAGGACTCATGTTTTATATGTAGAATGCAGTGTTGCAAGCCTCTTCCCATAAGAACCTAGGTAGATATTGATCATAGATAATTTTATTTGCAGCCCCAAAAATGACCTTGTTCTTCCTTTCTGCCACCCCGTTCTGATGTGGGTTGTATGGAAAAATCAACTCCCTCTTTGTCCCAACACTTACATAGAAATACTTGAATTCCTTCGAGGTGTAATCACATCCAATGTCGGATCTCAGTGTCTTGATATTTCTTCCCATCTGGTTCTCCACAAGAGATTTGAAATTTTGGAACCAACTAAAGACCTCATCCTTAGTATTCATGAAATAGATCAAGGTCTTCATGGAATGGTCATCGCTTAAGGTGAAATAATACTCGTACCCACTCAAGGACACTGACGACATGGGCCCACATACGTTTGAGTGTATGAAGTCAAGAATGCACGTTGTCCTACTGTCACTTCTTGGGAAATAAGTTTTGGTGTACTTTCCCATAGCAAACCCTTTGCATACCTTGTGATGCTCTATGCTGAATTTTGGAAGGCCTGTAACTATATCCTTGAGAAGTTTGATTTCTCCATGATGCAAATGCACCATCCTCCTATGCCACAACTTTTACATGTCAGAAGTGTTGCTCACCAATGCTCGGGATGGCTCAAACTAAATCCTATACAACTTTTCTCTCCTGCCTCCAATCACTTTTGATGTCTTGGAGTCCTTGGGAGAAATGTACACTCTTCCACCCTAGAATGATACCACATAGTCCCTGTCCTCCAAGGATTAAATAGAAATTAGTTTCTTTGTCATCCCCAGAACATACAACACGTCCTTCACCATCAATGGTTTCCCAGACTCCCTTTGAAATGTAACTGTCCCATGGCTTGCTACCTAACACTTGGAACTATTTCCCATATCAATGTAGAGTTCCATTTCCTCCTCCTTCAATATGAAGAAGTAATCACACACTCTAGTCATGTGACTAGAGCCACCACTATCAAAGTAGTAGAATCCACTACTGGCTGAACTAGAAAGACATGCAAGGAGTGAAAAATCATTCTCAAATCTAGCTCCAAAATCATCAACTTCTACTAAAGATGAAGCTGCCATTTTTGACTTCTTGTTGCCCTTCTTCTTGTTTGGGAACTGGATGGAAAAGTGTCATGGTTTGTAACAAGAAAAGCATTTAACTTTGATTAGGTCCTTCCTCTTTTCACCTTTTGAAGTCTCACCCCAGTTTGAGCCTTTATTGGCTATGGTTTTTCCCTTGCCCGTTAGGGCCAGATTATCCTCTTCCTCAACTTTCGGCTAACTGGCATGTGTGGTACCAACTCACAACTCCTCTTGGATGAATTCGTCCCATAGCCTCTCCCAGTTGGGGAGATTCTCCCATGCCACCACTCCTTGGAAAAACACGTCCCACTGCTTGGTGAAGCCATTCAAGGCTATCCTCACCAGCTTAGTCTCATCCATGACTTCCCTACTATTTCCAGCTCATATCTGATCTAAGTGAACTTGGTGACGTAAGATGCAGCAATATCACCCCTGGCCATCTTGGTGCTCCTGAGTTTCTCTTTGAGCGTCATCTTCCTGATTTGGTTGTCTAATTGGTACAATTTGGTAAGATATTCCCACATCTCCTTGGTTGTATTATTCCCTGACAGGTGAGGAATTCTATTTTCCTTCACCCCATCAATAATAATTCTCCATGCCATCAAATCCTTCTTGATATGAGTAGCAAGTCGTGTTGGATCTGATGGAGGTACTGGAGTTCCCTCAACAAACTCCCATAACCTCTACTTCTCTAGCACCAGAGCTATGTTCTCTCTCCATGGACTGAATTTAGAAGAACCCTTCAATTTGTCCTTGAAACTCAACCCTACATTTTTCATCTTAACTGCTTCCCTAGCTCACTTGCCTTCCTTGACAGTTCGACCTCTTTGTTGATTTTCACTCCTGGTTTACACCTGAAATTGACTTGGCTTCTATATTTAGAGGTTGATCTCTGATACCATGTTAAACTTAAAACTCAACAACAAAATTTTACTTTCCAATAATTTATCTACCCAGATTTTAAATCAATGTTGATATAAAACTCTACAAGCTATGCAAAAAATTACAACTGAGTTTTTAACCAATATGCATATCAGAAAATGAAACCAAGTACACAAATACACAATAGAAATTTACCTTGGAAACCCTAATGTGGTGAAAACCAGATAAGAGGGGATTTTATTATGGCTTCAGAGGAAATTACAGTAGCATAAAATACATAGAAAAATCTTACAACAAAATTTTCCCTTTCTTGTAGTTGTACGACCCTACCCAAATTGACCTATACGATCTTGCTCAAATTGGCTTGTATGGCCCAGCTGAATTATCTTGTACGACCTAGCTTATTCGACCTTGTACGACTTGGATAAACTCGGCCATGTATGACTAACAACTCAACCACTTCTACTATTGTTGGTATGGCCCAGTTTTAGCCCCTTCACTCGCTACTATATGACCTCTTCCTTGCTCCTGTTGCACTTGTTGTACGATCCTCTCTCTCTTTTCAGAATCAACCCAGCCAAGGTTCCTGTCTCGCAACTGCTAAGTTTCCCTCTTCCTCAACCAAATTTCCCTCTTGCTCTTCAACTCAAATTTGTGTCCTCACCCTTTACCTCACTCCTTTTATCTTTTCCATTAACTCTAGAACTTTCTAGAAGACTCCTGAAAATTCACTTAAGTGAAATATTTATTTCCTAAGTGAGAAGCTTAGGAAATTTGAGTAATAAGCCACACAAAATTAAATTAATAATTTTTATAATTTTCCTAAGTCAAAACTTGGGATAAAATAAAAATGTCGATTTAGGTATTAATTAATTGTCTTCAACATGCCTTGACACTTAGGCCTATGATGAGACACCTTCCAAAATACAAATTTAACAACTAATTCACCCCCTCCCTCTCAGTACAAGTGTGTTCTCAATAAAGTGGAAGTCGTGTACAACTTCCCCTTTACATAGGTGCAACTGGAACATATGTTGGATTGATAGAATCCCATGGATGGATAATGTATTTGTTGAATTTGATAACCAAAAAGGTTGGAAGTTTTCAGGGATGAAAGTATAGCTTGCATAAAATGGAGATAATGTGACCAAGATAACCATTTACAAATATATTTGCGATCCATAACTTATATGTTAGCATATTTTTTTGGATAAATGCATAACAAGAATTAAAATATTTGTTTATTATGAAATGCAACTGAATTGTTGGTTGTGAATAAATGCATTGAATTTTGGAATGTGCTTTGTTCTTCTTGAGAAAATAAGGAGTTTTTACTAGACATGAGAAACTTCCATTCCTCTAATACAATATATGCATTTACGGTGTTTTGAATAATGTTCCTAAAGTGACTTGAGACAGGTTTTCACCTTGTTGTTGGAAGATAGTTCCAAGTGTGACCATAGTGGTAAATATTTGTTAAAGTGTGTTTCCATGAGAGGTTCCTGCATACATGGGGATGCCCTATATGTGAGGAAATTACACTAGGTATATGACGAGTAGAATAGGGAAACCTCCAAAGGGGGGAACTCTATTATGATGGAAGGCTTCACAAAGGCATGTATCGATGTGGAATTTTTATTTCCTAGATGATGAAGCTCATTTCGTCAATGATAATGTATTGGACATGTTGAAGGTATTTATGAAGGGAAGATAGTGACTACCCTTCTAATGTCTGGAAATCCTTTATAGGAATTCAAAGAGCTGCATGTATGGTAGATGCATGTATGTTGAAGGTTAGAATGCTAGTTGGATCAAGAAGTAGCAATGAAGGGGACATGCATTGTAAAATTGGGAAGAGTGCATATGAAATGCAACCAATTAAGTAACAATTACTCATTCGTAATGGAGTGGATGTTTCTATTTTTCAAAGTGATGTAGGACAATTTTGAGTGCTTTAAGTTGGGTGGGGGACAATGAACTTGCTGAGGGGGGGTTGGAGTAACATGATTTTGGGATTTGGTGATGAGAAAGTGTGGTTTATGAATTGCATGGATTTCTCTTGCAAGTGTAAGGGGATAGATGTAACATTCCAATTATAGTTGTTGTCAATGTTATGATGACTAAGCATGTCAAGATCACTTAGTTGGATGTTGTTGGTAGGGTGTAATTGAGATAGGATTTCCACGTCTAAATCATAAGGCAAGTGTGTATGCATTTCATCTTCAAACATATCTTCAACCTTAAGATTTTATAGTTGATCTATTGTATAGTGAACATGCTAGGAAAATTTAGTGCTTTGGTTTATATTGGAGGAAATTTTTTTGTATAAGTAAAAGCACATAAAGGGGCATTTAAATTTTTTTTCCCTCTTCATTGAATGTTGATAGCCTCTTTAGTTGTACGGTAGATAATGAACATTTATTTAGTTGGTATTTTCTATTTACACATTGAGGATGGGAGTGCTCTTTGCTAGATTTATTTGAAATGTATTATAATAATTGCAGGACATAAAAAAAACTATAATTGTTGGAGAAGGAAGTAGGGATGTTATAGAGCAAACATGGGTAAACAAATAATTTTTTTATTTTTATGAAAACACATTTTTGAGTGAAACATGAATGGTAGGGATAAGAATGAAAATGAATGCATACATGGAAGAGAACAATACATTAATGGGTAGGATTTATTATGTATTTAGGATTCTCAAGTTAAAAAAATGCATGATAGGTGATAACTTGGAGACCAGAATGGAATCTGTGATAACCTTGCGTAGCATTTACACATAAGAAAGTTATTTGTATGAAGGTTGTGGAAGACTAAACAAATGGAATAACTATTTTATATGAACATAGGAAAGTGTGGATTGTAGAAGTGGGGCTATAATGATTGACAAAAGGATATATTGTAGTTATACGGTAAAATTGTTTATGAATGTTATTTTTAATATGCATCTATGCATATGTGTGTAGATTTTAAGGAATACATAACAAATTACAACCACTCAAAAATTCTAGGATTTGATATAGCTCGTACCATAGATTGATAAGTTTATCCTAAAAGAAATACAATATAATTTGATAGAAACAATTATGTGAAAAAAAGCATAAAAATGCCAATGGAAAAACATGTTAATGTAAAAGTAGGGAGAAATTTAGAAATATCGTAGAATGGGTTATCATTACCAACATTCCTCAAGGTTGAAATAATTTCAATTTTTTTTTGTTTAGTTCGAATGATGAGCTAAAAGAGTTTGAGTGAATGATACCAATTTCAAAGAGTTTGAAGAAATGAGTTGATAATAGGGGATTAGAAGATCAAGACCAATATAAAAATTGGAACAAGAAAGATGTGAAGAGAGGGTTTGATTTGGAAATCATGGCTACTTGGAAAATCGGGTAAGGGATTTAAGGTAAACAAGTGAAGAGATGACCTAATTTAACAATCGAGGCTAATTTCCAAATCGGACCAAAGCAAATAAACAATATTCTAACAAAAATAAAGTTAAAATGGATTTGTACAGAGGGAAAAATTTGAAGGGTTCAAAGACATGATAGGAGGGCTCACTGTTAAACATTGAGTCTCATTTGGAAATTGACAAGGGTTCAATGATTAGGGGAAGGGAAGGGTCCTAATTTCGAAATTGAGTCCGATTTAAAAATCCCGAAGGGGGATGATTGAAAGGTACATGTAAAAGAAACTCAAATTCAAACTCTAAAAAGAAACTCAAACTTGAAAGAATAAGTCAAGGAATTTGAAGTCAAACTAAAAAAAACTTGAATTTGAAGGTTAATAATTAGGGTCTTGATTTGGAAATCGACCACAGAGATCAACAAACAAAAGTAAAGAAGGCGCACAATTTGAGAATCAAGATTTTTCTGGAAAGTGGGGCAAATTCAATAATCAAAAGAATGAAGAGCCTGATTTGGAAATCAAAGTGAAATACAGTAACAAACAATCAAGGTAGAAATTTTTTAAGTCATGTAAACGAAAAAAATCAAGTCAAGTAAAGACATGGATATTCATTCCTCTTAACCATATGAAAAATATAAACAATACAAATCCAAAAGAAAATATTTTGAGAAAACAAATAATGAGCAATATGAATATGAACAATACAAATCCATGGATCTAAAATGAGAAGATTAATGAAATTTCACACAATAAAGATGATAAGATGGAAAAATAGAATTCACATAGAATTGAATGTCACATATTAATATAAATGGACCTACAAAAAGTATATTAATATAATTGGAACTATATTACTATTGTAAGTGAAAAAAAAAAATGTTTTTTCAAAATAAAAATTAAAAACAAAGGTTGTTGTACTTGGACTAACAAAGAAAATAGACTTTAATGTAATTTGTGACAAAAGAACTTGATTTCAATACAATGAAGCTATGCAAGCATCTTTAAAGATTTGAAATAGAATATTTAAGTTTTAATGTCAATTTCACATTCATGGGGTGTAATATTAGCTAAATATAAGAAAAGGGTGAAAATATGGGGGGACAAAAAAAATGTACACATCCCTCTATGCTTGGCTATTTTATTTTATATAATCTAATAGTGTGTTGCATATAATGAAGTTTTACAAGCACCTTTACATATTTCAAATAGAATATTTAAGTTTCAAAACTTGATATTACATTTGTGGAGGTGAAATATTAGCTGAATATTTAAAATTAATATCTGCGGATGAAAAAGACTTACAAGAAAAGGATGACAAAAATGTGGAGACCAAAAAATGCACACATCCCTCTATGTCTAACTAATGTTTTTTCCATCATATAATAGTTCTTTGCTCCTAGAATTGAAGGATAGATTTTTTAATTTCATGATAATAACCTTCAAGCATGTTGTATCTTTGAATGCCTTTATATTTGCAGACAAAGTGAAAATGAATTGACTTCATTCTATTTTTGAAAATGTTTTGTTAATGGCCTCTAGATCTATAGACAATAAGTGTAAATATTTTTCCCTTGTCCCCATTAGTTTCATTGCAACATCTTCGAAAGCAATCATAGAGGACAATTCTCCTATGTAGTCCTACATGTCCATATTTTTCTGAAAAACCCCAAGGATTGTAGTCCATAATAATAAAAAAATTGTACATACATTTTGTGTTCTTTGTGTTCCTTGTGGTGATAACTTGTTGATGATATATTTATGATATATGTTGTTGATATCTGTTGACATTTAACTGGTTATAAATGACAACAAAGAGTAATGAGTTAATGGTGATTGTTAACTAAGGAG
>ML781911.1:225134-236543 GCA_009831015.1 Picea engelmannii | reverse complement strand
TTTTTTTTAATATATATATATATATATATATATATATATATATATATATATATATATATATATATATATATTAATATTTTATATGGCCATATTAATAAATGTGGTATAGACTTATGGTTGAATGAAATATTGATACTGAAACATGGTTTGGACATGATACATGATAAGTTGATGGATTTTTCAATCAAGGATGCAAACATTGTGCAACTATCAGAACCTTTGAAACAAGTTAGGGAAACTGTAAGAGAAGGAATGAAAAAAATAGCATATATGGATTTTGAGGGGATGGAAAAACTATATATTTTTAGTTTTGTTTTGCAATTATGGAAATTTTGATGGCAAATAATATTTTATTTGTAGTTAGAAAAATTCATTTCAAAACACGTAAAAAATAATGCAATGGAAAAGTTTTTTTACTTAAATTCTTTTCTTTGGCCTTCTTTATTGGAACACAACCAAGCAAACCTCTTATTTTTTTGAATATATAATTTAATATTCTATATGGTTATTTTGATAAATGTGGGTTGTACAACTAAAATATGTGATCTATGTTTGAAAGAAATATGCACCAACCAAACATATTTTTAATAATGAATATGTAATATTTAATTACTAAGATGGCATGGAAGGTTTGCTATATGCTGTTATGCAAATTTCACACAAACATAATGATGTTAGACTAGACTCTATGTTGAAATTAGAAAAGATGACTTATATGCTGTTATGCAAATTTCACACAAACATAATGATGTTAGACTAGACTCTATGTTGAAATTAGAAAAGATGACTTAAATGCACTATTAAAAAGAAGGAAAGAAGGCAAAGAGATCCATCTTTATCTGAGAGAGCAACATAGAAAGAAAGTCGACCAACAAGCAGAGAAATCGATGAAGATGTAAGGCTACAAACAACAATTAGTGAAAAGAGAGTGGGGAAGCATTAAAAAATTTTGCAAAGGAATGCAAAGAACAAGAAAGACCTTGGGAGACATCGATGGCATTGTAAATGGGGTGAACAAACCATCAATGATGCTAAGAACCACTGATGAAGGGGGCGGATAATAAATTCTACAAAGAATAACTGCTAAAGGAGGAAATAAATCTGATAAATACACATAAGAACAATAGTAAAACTTTAGAAAATAGAGTGATAAGATTTACTAGAAATTCAGGAGATTGGTAAATAGTAATAAAATTAGCAACTCATACATACTAGCTATTCCATCTAAAAACATAAAACTCATAATGAAAAACACCTTATAACATAATAAAGTTTTGGATTATATTCTATTTCTAAGCAAAACCATCTATCAAAATGAAAAACACCTTGCAACATAATAAAGTTTTGGAAGATTATATTCTATTTTTAAGAAAAACAATCTATCAAAATTAATTAATTAAGATATTATCTATTTTTAAAAACTTATCCGTTTCTAAAATATTTATTCTATTTTAAAAGTGAAATAATGTATAAAATATTATGACATTGATATGGTAAATAATGTAGTAAAGAAAAATATTTCACATTAACAAAAACTTACATTAAAAAATATATCACATCATATCATTAACATGTGCGCCACGTTACTACCAGCTTAAAAGAATCTAAACATATCATATCATTAACATGTGCGTAAGGTACTCCATTACTACCAATTTCAAGGAATTTAAATGTACTATATATATACACATAAACATGGATATATTATTTTAATTCCACATCACAAGGACGACGAACAAAAGACAAAATAAGTATACAGATAAGATGACAAAGAATATTCCTTATTTGCATTAATTTATTGCATTGAGACAAATGAGGTCTATTTTATATTTCGATATTCGAGATGGATAAGATGCATAAAGTTTATGATTATTTTTATTTCATTTACAAGTGTTTGATATCAACTTTATAGATTGTGTTGATGATATTAACTTTATACATTACGTGGATCATGGATAAGAAAATGCATATTGTTATTTTATTATTATTTTATTATTATTATATATATATATCAATTTTTTTTAATGAGATTTCTCACTTTTTTATAATATTTGTACATAGGTGGTTGAATGATAATAGAAATTGGTAAATTAGAGGAAATTGTTAATATGAAATTTAAGATTTTTCCATATGGACTATGTCTTGAATACATGGTTCAACTGATTGAGTTAAGCTTTGAGGTTATAAAAAATGTTTGGAATTTTTCATCCCACTTTCAAGTATTTAAGTGAGAGTGAGATTGTTGATATCTTGCTAGTACCAATTGATCCATAAAGGGTAAACATGTCATAAACGAGATTTAGTTATGGGAGGAAATGATAACAACTTCTCCTATTAACCACCCAAACTAGACCCAATTGACTTCAAGCGCACACATAGAAACACACACACACACACACACACACACACACACAAGCCCCAAGGGTTAGCTCAATTTGTTGAAATATTCACCCTAGGAATATAGTTTATGGGGATTCCATAGGTTACATGTTTAGATCTATTTGAGTTACTTGGGGTTACTGGTCATTATTGTGGTTGGTGGTTGAGATGCCCATGATCCAGATATTTAGGGAAAGAGGGGATCCCATGAAGTTATCCTTTGGTGTGTGTGTGTGTGTGTGTGTGTGTGTGTGTGTGTGTGTGTGTGTGTGTAGATAGATAGATACTTTTGTGTTTAAGGAATAGAGAAAGAGAGAGAGAAGCCATGGTTTTCACACTGCAAGTTTTGAACTGAAGCACCGTAAATGCCAACCCCAAGGCCTTTAGGACGGGATGGAGTCGACTCGCCAAGGATTTTGATCCGATTGAGATGTGCACACCCTTGGTTGTTAATGGCATCATTATTATAATAAATGTTGACAAATCTGATGGTGTTGGAGGTTATATTGCTAATGGCTTGGATTTGGGCAACGGGTGAGGTAGGAGAGAAATTGTTTTGGTAGGAATCTTCATATGACTTATCTTGCAATGTTGGAGTTGACCACTAATGATGAAATTACTAGTGAAAGAGAGGTCTATATGGTCAGAGTTTTGTTCAAGTACTAGTGGATTCTTTAGAATGTACCAAGCATCATTTAAGCACCAATGTTTTGTTGTAGCAACTTGATATGGACTATGTTGATGCATTGTTTTGCGATATGCCTAACACATTGATCCTTGTAGAGGAGATTGTACAAGCTGTAAATATTGTTTTTGATAGTGGGTGGGTGTTCTCTTGGGGCACTAGTGAATGGAACACATAGCATAACATTGAGGCTTGGGAGGTCATCAAGAGGATTTCCATGGTTGAAACTTCCTACAAGTAGCTTAAGCACAATCTCTTCTCTCATAATTCATTACAAGGATGCATGCTAAGTGTTTAACAAAATGATTACATGAAAAGTGTTTGATGAAATTAATGCTATCAATGAATTTTTTGGGTCGGCCTTAATTCGAGAGAATTCTAATCTCATAATAGGCTTTCAAATCATGGTTAAGTATCTCATAGGGAAAACCTTAATCTTGTGGGTGAATTCCATCAATTACGTGGTAGATATAAAGAACAAAACTAGAGCTCATGCAAGGGATCCCCATGGACCAACAATGACTTCTATTTATAGGTAAACAACTTCATGAACATTCACTATGGTTGAATTACAACATATGCAAGGGCACAACACTCACTTTGGTTTTGTGCCCACATGGAGGACTGGTGGGAAATGGAGCTCCTTCACTTCAAAGCTTGTTTCTTTCAAGGACGTGGTTAGAAATAAATCATCCACTTCAATTACTTCAATCCCATCTTTTCCTAGTGCATATATTGCAAAGAAATAATAAGAGGTGGCATTGTTGGAGTTATTAGAGTAGGAGGTCACAAACATACTCTTGTTCTATGCATCATCTATCATTATTTTATGATTCACTGGTTTTTGACCTCCTATAGACTTGTACCATTGATGGATCCATTCAATTTAGACAAAGAGTTGAAAGGTATATCTATGCTTCAAAGATTTCTTTATTATTTAGTTTCTAAACCTTGTTGTTTGTCATAAATGTTTTGAGGAAGGTCCCTAGTTCTGGGGAAGAGTAGGTATTTTCATCACCCCATGGTTCCTATATTTCATCCCTACCACTATGTTTGTCACAAACATACCAATTTGGGTTTGCCTCCCAAAAGGTTGCCACTACATTTTTGGCATTTATCACTCTTTTAAGAGATCAAGAGTACCTTGGGTAGTTCCTTAAAAATAGATCTTGAGTGAATTAAATTGGATTTTTTCACATATGTGTCGAGATCAACATTAGAAAGGGTCTACCAAATAATATGATACTACAAAGGAAAATTTCTAGATGGGTTTAATTTTTGGATTATGAGAATACAACTTTTTTGTTTCGGATCTACCAACAAATAAGGCATCTTCAGGATTCATTTCCTCAAGTGCAATCTCACCAAAAAAGGAAAAAATACACAAATCAAAACCAAAATGTTGGCAATCATGTGAGCAACCATACTTAGATGATGAGGATGATCAACATACAAAACATTGACAAAGAATAGTTTCCTATAAGGATAACAATGCATGCCCAGAAGTATAGATTGAGGAATCAAATCTTCCCTTAGATGATAAACAAGAAGATAATAATATGAATACTATAAATTTGAATTTTGATTTATAGTTATTCCCGTGGAATGTTCTCTAAGGGGTGGATTGAGGTTAAAAATAAGAAAGGAAAAATTAAAGATCAAGGATTATTTTACTCATTAGTCCTTGACACACTTTTCTTTGGTTTTCTTGCTTAGCATTTTCAACAATTTTTTATTTTTTTTCCAAGGAAAATCTTATGGGACCCCCCTTCTTCCCTGGAATATCTGGATGGAGGATGAATCAATCAATAGACATAATAGAAACTGGTAACCTCGAGAGAATCGACTATATTTGAAGTTATAACCTATGGCCACCCTATTGGAAACTTGGTTCAATCGATTGAGATAACCCTTGGGCTACTGATTTATAAACAAGGGACTGATAGCTCACTTGCTTCACCAAAACATATACTATTTGGATGTCTCTTTTAAGATTTTTTCTTAGTCTTGTACAAAGTTGATGCATCCCCCTCCCCTCCTAGGGGTTATATGACCTCCCGGTTAAGGGTCTTCAAAACACTTAAGCCAAATCGAATTTTCGGGCCTTTAGCAGACCCTGTAATAACTTGCACAAACCCCCTTTTGTTATCTCGCAGGCTTGATTTACCCGCACAGTCATTTTCTGGTGCCTCTGGTAACATTAATTGACGGGTGATAGCTCTAAAGGATAGACTCTTTTTCTCTGTGACCATGGGCTATAACCTCAGGAAAACCTCTTTGTAACTTCGGGCTTCAGCGATATTCCAATCTCTACCCTTGTTTCCTTCCGAAACACTTTTTGCCGAAACACACAGATCTTTGCCGCGTGTCTTACTGGATGCGACAGTCCAACTCTAATTTGTCCTTAACGACTTTGCGAAGATTTCACTTGCTCCACGCAATTTCTCTGAACCTGTATTTCCTAAACTCTCTAATTTGTTCTCACGTATCCTCCTTGCAACCAATGATTAGGATCCACTTCGCGATTTCGCGACTTCGGTGACCTCGCTTTTTACAATACTTCAAAACACTTCAAACCACAAAGTGCCAAAATGCTTCAGGGATAACCTCCATGTAGCTCTCCTAGATTTGATGGTTTGGAATCATCCTGCTCCCTCCTGGACAGATCTTGCTCGTTAATTTGGGGAATCTTGAACATGTTCCACTATATTGAAGGATTCTCACCTCTACCTCTTCTGATCTTGTCCTTCTCTCAAACTTCTCACTCCTCGGGGCGTTTTCATTGACACTTATTCGAATTTGATCACGTGCATGCCTTGCAACAAGTTTTCTCCATGACTTAGCTTTGTTGTGGATGACTGCACACACCTTGCGACAGTTCCTTGTACCCTTCTGCAAACAAACTTATGCTACTCTCTTGAGCTCTTGAGTCAAAATACTTTGTCACACACTCCTTGCAGACAATATGCACACTTGCATACAAACTCCAAGTTACCTCTCTTGGACTTGCTCCACCTCAACACTCAGAACTTCCTAGAATGACTACGTCGATACTTAATCAAATATCGAATCTGAGCACACCTCGCGACAAACTTCATTCAACTCGGCTCTTGAAGGGCGACTGTGTACTCCTTGCAATGGTTCTTCCTTGCTCAATTGTTCCTCCTGAACAATGTGACTCTGATCGCGGTTCCTCCTACACACACCGTCAAACTATCTCTACGGAAATTTCTGAGTCATGACATACTCTGTCACACACACCTTGCAGACACTTATTCACTCCTTTCATACAAAAGTGTCACGTTATCTCTTCTGAGCTTTTGAGTCGAAACTGACTCTGTCTATGCATACCTTGCGGACACTATGCACTCCTTACACAGGCTCATAGAAGAGAAACAATTGAAACTTATCTAATTTCTCATAGATTCATACATTCAACCATGTAAACTCATTCATAACATAAGAACAAGAAATAACAGAGAATTACAAGCAAACATAAAGCCTACCATTCATTCATTCAGATAGACATAATAACACCAAACATTTAGAACAATGCTTCACTGTTTTATTCATTCAAATGCTATATGTACATGGGCTCATACATGCTCTTCAGAAACTCTACAATTCTCAGCGACTCTCAACTAAAATTCAACAATAACCATCAACAACCTCATTTTGGAAACAATACATTTATTTATACAAAAGAGCTCATAGAGATTCCCCTCCAAGCTACGTTAGTGCTATTCTATCGAAATAAAAGCATTCAACTACTAAGGATTTATTACAATAAATGTTTGTGACAGACAGATAAGAGAAAACACATCAAATCTGTACTGCAAGCTACTACATTAAAGAAAAATGCATTCCCCTTTGATCTCATGCGATTGTTCAACTCCTGAACATTTAATAAGTTCTTAAATTACATTCATTTCAAGATATATGCATGATATGCCTTCTTAATTTCAAAATCATTCTTCAAAATGCACGCTAGTGTGTTGAGCTGTCTTCCACTCATGCTTTGATAGCAATGCTCCTGCATCATACTCCTTTGAGAAAAAATTCATGGACTCCTGTCCATGAGCTCCTGCACTGACTTTCCATGCTTCTAAAGATCTGCTTCATTTACCCAATTATCATCTTCTATTGGGTGTCCTTTCCACTTTACCAAATACTCAAAATATGTCTTCCTTATGGTATTCTTACCAGTTCTTTGATCTATGATCTTCTCTATTTGTGGATTTTTTGCTATAGGCATCTCCTTCTCCCATTGGATCACTTTCTGATCTTCTTACTTGTCATATTCCATGTAAGGATATAGGTATGAAATGTTGAATATGGGTGATATACCCACATCTTCTGGAAGCTCTATCTCATAAGCATTTTTATCAAATCTTCTTAGGATATTGCATGGTCCTATCTTATTTAGCTTCAGTTTGTTATATGTTCCTCTTGGGAACCTCTCCTTCCTTGGATGTTCTAAAACTTGATCTCCCACTTCAAATTGAAGTTCTCTTCTATGCTGATCAACTCTGCATTTGTATTCTTTATTGCTGCTCTACAACTGCTCTTTGATCTGATTATGAAGCTTCTGCATTTCTGTAGCGAAGTCTTATGCTCCAACTCTTCTGAATTCATTCTTCTCCAGATATCTCAACTCTGGTACTCATGTTGGCTTCATCCCAAATAATATCTGAAATGGGCTCTTTCCTGTACTGAAATTTCTTCTAGGCGAAATTGTGCTGAAATTTCTCCTTTAGACAACTACCACTTGATGTATCTGATACCACTTGATGATATCAGACTACTTCCTTCTTTCCTATAGAAATCAATTATGTGGGCTCTGATACCACTTGATGTATCCCCCTCCCCTGCTAGGGGTTCTTCGACCTCCCGGTCAAGGATCTTCAAAACACTTAAGCTAAATCGACTTTTCAAGCCTCTAGTAGTCCCTGGAATAACTTGCATAAGCCCCCTTTTTTTATCTCGCAGGCTTGATTTACCCGCACAACCATTTTCTGGCACCTCTGGTAAATTTAAATGGTGGGAGCTAACTCTAAATACTAGGATGTTTTTCTATGTGACCGCAGACTATAACCTCGGGCCAACCTTTTCGTAACTTCAGGCTTCGACGGTATTCCTATCTCTACCCTTGTTTCCTTCCGAAACACTTTCTGTTGAAACACATAGATCTCTGTCATGTGTCTTCCTGGATTCGACGGTCCAACTCTAATCCAACCTTCGTACTTTGCGAATATTGCACTTGCTCCACACAATTTATCTGAACCTCTATTTCCCAAACTCTCTAATCTACTGCCATGTATCCTCCTTGCAACCAACGATTAGGATCCACTTCATGATGTAATAGACCTAAAAACTACCAAATAATTTTTTTTTGTTGTTTATACATTCATCCTTAAATAGATTCGATATTCAAAGAAGGTAGAATTTTCTATTATAGTTTTCGACTCTGAAAGTTTGCTAGAGTCTTTGTTGTCGTCAATTGACATTACTACCCAACTTAAAGTTTTCAAGTCAACATTATAAGATGTGCATATTCCACATTCCAATATCCACTTAAAGTCCTGTAATTATAATTACTTTCATATCTGTATACGCATATACCCATTACAATAGGCTTAGACTACAAATGACTTTGGGACTTCTGGCCTAATCCTTATGCGTTAGACTATACACATATTCACACGAACTTAATCAAAAGGACTTAGGTAAAATGTAAAGAGTTAGATTATACTCATGTGCGAAATGTTTTTATACAATATAATCAAACCCCTTTATTTTAAAAGCATCCGGATAAGGGTAGTGGTTAGGTAAGGACTTTCGAGTAAACTCAGTGTACGGATATACTATAACCCTCTGCCCATGCTAGCAATCCCACTCGTCTCCACCTTTCCAATATGTAACATCAACTGAACATTGTATTAACTGCATTCATAGTGATTTAGGGTTAAAGGCTTCCATGAGTCGCACATGCGCTTCCTTAATCCATATCCCATTGAATGCCAAAGAAGGGATAGGTTTGACAATAATTAAATCCTGGCTAGGAAATTAAAGGGGTAGGGTGTATGCTAAAGTCGAGGCCATCACCTAACCTTTTGTCCAATATGGACGTGCCAAGTCTACCTCATCACATGGCCTTTTGTACCCGCAACCTTCATTCTCCGAGGAAAGGGTTCTCTAGGTTAATGAAATTTTGTCTTGTCGTGGGGAGGTTCTCTGGAAGCCTAGCTCCGCGACTCTGTTTTCTTGGCAAAGGGAAACAACTGCAAGGAATTCCTTTGATGGAGGTGGATCTCCATCTAACCACCTGGTAAGTTTTCTCGTTATCGCTGCATCTCTAGTCATGGATTAGTGGCTGAGTTCTCTTTCTCTTGTAACCACCATGGATTAACCTACATGCCATAGCGATTATACTGACTGTGGGTAGCTATTCCCTCATCACCAAATCTCAAGAAAAAGGTTCTTGGAAAGTTCCTCACTCCTGATAAGTAGTTTTCATTACCATATCCGTATCTATTCAGGGAGTTTTGAAAGGCTTGATACCTCATTCCTTTGTTTTCTTGGTGTTTCGTAAGTAGTTTGTCTTTAGGGAATGATGTTCCCGCTCTACTTTAATATTCTGTATCATCGATTAGGTATTTCATTTACGTGGGACTTCTCCAGAATTCCATTCCAGAGGTTAAAAGTATGAGGGTGGGAATTACCCTATTATTGTAATATATTCTTGTCCATACTGAAAGAATTTTCGTTTCGTAGACTCTAATTACCTGTCATGGTTGGTATTCTCCGAGTGGTATTTGAATAATGTATTCCCCATCATAGCTTTATTTATCCGCCTCTAAGAGTTCTTTCTCTTGTACACCATCCTCACCCATAACCCGTGACTCCAAGGAAAAATCCAAATAATCCCTTCATAGATTTATTCTTTCGATCTTGAATTAGAGTGGTAAATACTTACGGATTTTGAAATGACTTACCGCGGTCTGTCATTATGTCTGAATCATTCCATTTTAATTAAATCCCTTTTTTGTTATCTTTAAAACCGATTCCCGTGTTTAAAGTTTAGGCATTTTCATATTAACTGTTTCGATTTTATTTCCTTACGAGGATTCTATCTATTATAATCTATGGGTCTCATCTGTACCTCGGTAACTAGAGTATACTCATCCATTGATTAATGTTTCTAGAATTGGTGTTGGAATTACTGTTATATTTATGAAAATCATATTTTCTTGTATAATCCCTTTTCTTCCTTTTGAACTGGAAGTTGTAACTAATGATTGGGCCTTGTTTTGATGTGAGGGTACCCATCAATTTATTCAAGCTCGCTCCTCCCCTTTCGGTTTTTTGACGGGCCACTACTAGAAAATGGAACACACCTACAGAAAACCTAAGATAAGTACAGGTTCTGTCAAATGAAATATTTTCATTCTGTTGATAATTTCATTCACCCTTCTTTTGTATAGTTACTAATATTTCAATGGTACAATTTTGCAGAGTTCTCGTCTGTGAAAGTTTTCAAATATCCACGTCTATCCTTGGCATCAAAGGTATTCAGGTTCCATGCTTGTAACCCTCTCCGTCTCATATTTTTAGTTCTAGAAGAAGGGCATGGTCCCTTTCCAGTCCTTTTATTAACAGTGTAGTTCTGTTCTGGCTTCAATATCATATGATTTAAGGGTAAACCCATGTTTTGGTAGTATTCCTATTGTTGGAATAAAACACATTATGTGGTATTTATTTTTTTCAAATCTGGATGAGATATGTAATGTGTTCCTTAAAAGAATTTCAGGGTTTTCCTCCCACCTACTTGTAATAGCAGATTGGTTATTTCATCGGTTTAATATATCTTAGCGCTATGTTGGCTTCTTCAAAATTAGAATTTTGAATTGAGAAAAAGGTGCTCGGCTATTGCCGACTGTGCGTATATATTATCTGTAGTTGACTCCAGATAGCATGATGGTAAAATAAGTTTGATTTGTACCCATACTGTAATCGTATTAAACACTTCCCTTTTGATTATTAGGTGATTATGTTTTTGTTTACAAAGTTATGAATTTATCAGGAATATGTGTAAATCATGTAAAGTTTCCAGGGTGTCCTTTTTATTTCTTTGGGCCTTCACGCCTCTCGTGATTAGTTCTGGAAAATTGCTTGTGTTAATCGATTCACTCCAAAAATTAATTCCCGTAATTCGATCCGTGGTCCCATAGACCAAATCATCCTATAACTTTCCATTAAACCCCTATTGATATAAAAATATGTAAATGTTGTAGGTTTTCTATAATAATTCTTGAAATTTGCAAGGTTACTTCCGTACCTATATA
>ML781911.1:205830-224739 GCA_009831015.1 Picea engelmannii | reverse complement strand
TATATATATATATATATATATATATATATATATATATATATATATATATATATATATATATATATATCTTAGGCACTTGTGATTATAGTTATATCCTAATAATCATGACTATTCAGCTTGTACTTGGAAGAAATCTCAGCCAATTACTATACTTCTGCGCATACCTTTATATATCAGATAGTAAGTATATGTCCATACATATATATACCTACATTATTTAATTTCCATTTTCATTGTGTACATAGGTGATTCCAATCTGCAATACAAATTATTCATGCGGTTTTCACCTACAATGTTTTATCTTATTACAATAATAATCCAATCCACATAACTTATTCTTCCATAAGTTTGACCGGGCATATCCTTTCAACTAGTATATTTATGGGAATTCAGTATTCATAACAGCAATAAGATGCAGCCAAGATAATCCATTTAGAACTAGCATAGAGACATTCTATCCATTCCTAAGTTCAATAGGATTCATTCAATATTTCGTCCATAGTATTATTTCTATTCAGAATTAACAGATACATTCTATCAAGTATTTAACCATATAACATTCAGCTAGAGAAGGGGCATAAATAACATATATGAAATAATACGCTGAAAGACAAAGGGAACAACCACGTTCCTCCTAACTGTAGAACAGGGAAGCCAAATCACTTACCTAGTTCACCCCCTAGCCTGACCATGAATCCATGAGGGCGAATTTGAAATCTCCTTTTAACAATGTTTTCCTCTATCTGTAGTCCTCTCCTTGCCTCACACTCAATATTTAGTGTTCATAACATCAAGAATACAGTAGTTCCGTTTCCCCAGCATACTCGGTAGTGTCCTGCCTCCTCACATATGCTATTTATCAAACCAATATTTTTGCCTAGGTATTTCTCCATCCCTTGGGAATTTTCTTAGCTTTCTAAATACCTGATTTTCAGGGGCTGCCAATGGCCAAATCTTTGATTTTCCACTTGTAACAATCAGCCCAGAGGTAGTTCCAACATGTTCCCCACTCATGGAGTCATGGTCAGCTAAATTTAACATGGCTGTTCCATTTGTCCTCCTGTAATAATTAAAACAATATTTTGTTTACGTACAAGTGTCATAGTCAAATATTTAGTTGGGTCAAATCAGGTCTCTTCCCAACAGTCAAAATAATAAATTACAATTTATCAAATTCGAAATTCGGAATTGCCATAAATGGAAAAAAAAATTCCAAATTCGAATTTACTAAAAACAGAATAATCTTCTAACAAATTTTGAATTTCAAAAATACTTTATTTTTGGGCATGTCACACGCGACTTCGGCGACCCCTCTTCTCACAATACTTCAAAACACTCTGAACCACGAAATGCCTAAATGTTTCATGACTAACCTCCATGCAACTCTCCCAGATTTGATGGTTTGGAATGATCCCACTCCCTCCTGGACAGATATTTCTCATTAATTTGGGGAATCTTCAATAGGTTCCACTTTATTGAAGGAGTCTCACTGCTACCTCTTCTAAGCTTGTCCTTCCCTCGAACTACTCACTCCTCGAGGAGTTTTCTTTGACACTTAGTCGAATTTGATCCTGTACAATCCTTGCAACAGGTTTTCTCCATGACTTAGCTCTGTTGTGGATGACTGCACACACCTTGCGATAGTTCCTTGAACCTTTCTGAAAAAAACTTATGCTAATCCTCCTGAGCTCTTGAGTCAAAAGACTCTATCATGCGCTCCTTGCAGAAAATATGCACATTTGCATACAAAATCCAAGTTACCTCTCTTGGACTTGCTACACCTCAACACTCAGAACTTCCCAGAATGACTACCTCAATACTTAACCAAATATCAACTCTGAGCACACCTTGCGACAAAATTCCTTTAACTCGGCTCTTGAAGGGTGACTGTGCACTCCTTGCAACAGTTCTTCCTTGCTCAATTGTTCCTCATGAACAATGTGTCTCTAAGCACCGTTTCTCCTACACACACCATCAAAATATCTCTGCAAAACTTTTTGAGTCATGACAGACTCTGTCACGTACACCTTGCTGACACTTATACACTCCTTGCATACAAAATTTTCACATTATCTCTTCTGAGCTTCCGAGTCGAAATAGACTCTATCAACGCACACCTTGCAGACACTATGCACTCCTTTCACAAGCTCGTAGAAGAGAAACAATTGAAACTTATCTAATGTCTCAAAAATTCATACATTCAACCATGTAAATTCATTCATAACATAAGAACAAGAAATAATAGAGAATTACAAGTAAACAAAAAGCCTACCATTAATTCATTCAGATAGACACAATAACACCAAACATTTGGAACAATGCTTCTCTATTATATTCATTCAAATGCTATATGTACATGGGTTCATACATGCTCTTCAACAATTCTACAATTCTCATAAGCTCTCAACTAAAATTCAACAATAACCATCAACAACCTCATTTGGGAAACAATACATTTATTTATACAAAAGAGCTCATAGAGATTTCCCTCCAAGCTACCTTAGTGCTATCCTATCGAAATAAAAGCATTAAAATACCAATTATTTAATACAATAAATGTTTGTGACAGATATATAAGACCAAAAACATCAAATCTGTACTGCAAGCTACTACATTAAGGAATAATACATTCCCTTTTGATCTCATGCGATCATTTAGCTCCTCAACATTTAATAAGTTCTTAAATTACAGTCTTTTCAAGATATCTGCATGATATGCCTTCTTAATTTCAAAATCATTCTTCAAAATGCGCGCTAGTGCGTTGAGCCGTCTTCCACTCACGCTTTGCTAACGATGCTTCTGCATCAAAAGTGCTATGTCTTCTGTATGGTTTCACGGTCTCTATTGATCCTTTATTCTCAAACCTATTTCCAACACTAGAATTTTCCTTTTATAGGGCTATTAGCCTATATTCTCGGTGAACCCTGTTAAAAACTCTAATCATAGTTGGTTGGTTTACCTAACTGTTATATAGTTACATGAAAGTTATGGTATTTTTGTATTATATATGTACATGATTATTTGCTCATTAATGATTATAAAGTATGCCTTTTCTGCCAATATTCTATTTATCTCTGTACATCATGGTTTCCTAATTGATTTAGTTATTTCCATTATGTTTTTGTATTTTTATTCATTATGAATCTAATAGTGGTATCATAGTGAAGGTATTTTAGTCTGTGGAAAGAAGTGTAAATCAAGATGAAAGTGAGGCAGATCTGAATTGTAGGAGAATCCATGTACAAAAATTGATTAATGGAAATTGTTTGTTTATGCCTCCATTGTTGTATGCTTTATCTGGTATAGCATTTATGCTCTGTGTATGAACTTCTGCAAATTTGGATGCATTTGAGTGGTAATGAAAAAATTTAGGTTGGAATTGTTAAAGATTGATAGAGTCCTGGTGGTAGACGGGTGAAGTATGGTTGGTGCCTAAGAACAAAACTCAACAAAATCATGGGAGTTTCCTGTGGTAATGGAAATGATTGTAGGCTCCATTCAATATGTTTTCTTTCTTCTGTTCAATTTTTGCACATTAATGTCAATTGAGGGTTAAATATTTGTTTGTAAAATATGAGAGTTTGAATACGTTGAACACCCACTTCTATAATTCATTATGTGATTAAATAAGAGATAGGATTGTTGAATGCAGAGGCCTCACTCTCATGAAGGAAAGGGTATGCATTCCTGTAGTGATTTGTAGAGATAAATCGAATCTAGACTGTGGCTGTAGCATTCAAGGAAAGAGACTCCCAAGAGGTATCGCGTGATCTGCACAAAGGAAATGATTATTTGGTTTGTTGGTTTGTGGAGTTTATTGATTGCAAAGATGTTTGGTGGAGGTAGCTGATGAACCATTTGCTGTGTAACCACCAATATAAAGGAATCACCACGTGTGAGAGCGAACCATTTGTTGTGAGGCGGGAGTGATAGAGCTGCCATCATGACAAAGGAATAACATGTTGCATATTTTCCACCTGAACGTGAAGAAGATGACAAGAAGAATTGTGTGCCGCAAATCCGTCGCTCGATCTGCACAAGGAAGAATCAGATTTTGCAAAGGGTAAAGAAGCAACGTAAAATTTTGTATCATTTAATATATAAAAAAAGGTCTTTTATCATTTAAAAAATAAAAAAAGGAAGTCTTATAAAAAAAGTATTTTTATTTAAAAACAAATGTGGGATTAATATTGGAAATCGTAAAGAGTTTATGACATTTAGTTAAGTTGGTGTTTGTTGATGGGGTCCCACCATTTTGGTTTGAGGACCAAGTAAAGGAGTGCATAGTGGAATCAACACTGGAATCAACACTTCATAAACTTTTACCCGGTGGTCATTTCTTCATGTTGGCATTAGATGACCAACGATGCACGAAGCTCAAAGTGTAAGACAAAGAAAAGAACACATTCGATGGTACACGCCATATATTATAGTGGCATTATTTTTTATGATTGAAGGAGCACATGTTTTTATGTTATCATCTATTAATTTATTAATTTTTTGAAGTGGCATGTAAATAAGTTAAAAAGATTTTCATAAAGAATATTAAAATATTTTTTTTGAGGGTTATAGCTTTATGAAAGATCCCTTAAAAACTTTTGGAGTGATAAGTGGATTTTATTAAGTTTATTTAAAAAAAAAAACCAGTTTATTTCAATGGAAACTCAAGGAGTTATAAAGTGCATTCTTTTTGCAATAGAATTTAACAAAATACTTTGATGTGTATTTAAGGAGTTGTAAGTTTTTGTATGGAGGAGTTTATTGATTGTAATTGGAGTTATAAGGGTTGTTATTTTGCCTTCAACATGTAAAGGTGTTATAAGGGGTTTTTTAAAGTTTGTAAAAGGAGTTATAGGGGATCATCCTACATAATAAAATTGCATATTTGTATTTGCATCCTTGGCCCACCTGAAATTGAATAAGGGGGTCTTAGGATCTTTATGTGTGTGTCTTAGTCACTTCTTAAGTCTTATAACTCTTCATAATGGCAAGAATTGAAGAAATATTTACAATATGACACACATTAATTTACTCAACTATGAAATCTACAATTGCAATAAACAAGTGCACTCTCAATACAAGGATTACTTGTTTACAAGTAAAACACAAGAAAGTTGATATGTTCAAACTTCATTTTTTTTTTATTTGATGAGTTAAATCTCCTTCGACACCAACAATGTGATTTCAACAAACAAAATGACATCAAGGATGAAAATAATGAAGAGATTTTCTTACAATCGATCATCGAAAAATGAACCTCCATGCTCTTTAAATAGAGATCATGGACTAATTGGGTGTTAATCCATGGATCAATGGCCATTAAGATCGAGGAGAGTATGAACCGTTAGATCACTCTATGTCGGAAAGATATCGTGACCGTCGGATTTCCTAACTACAAATGCATATTAATGCATACAAAAGAAACACACTAAGAAACACACTTTTACCTAACGACATATTAGACCAAGTAGATCTTAACTAACTCCCAAGTGTCTAAATATCCTAACAGTTCTCACTTGGCACGACCACCTTGTGGCCTATCATAGTGAGACACTATTAGATTCTGTCCGTAAGTACCCTACTTACGACAAAGAAATGACTCCATTGTGAAAACTTAACGCCAGTGGAGACATTACATTCTTGGGAAGGAGACAATCATCCACACTGATCATAAGCCACTACAGTTCATGCAAACACAAGGAAAATTGAAAAATGATCACCATCAAAAGTGGTCCACATTCTTGCAACAATTCCACCTCAACATCAAGTATAAAACAAGAAGCACCAATCACGTCGCTAATTGCCTCAGCAGACCGCCAGTCATGACACTCACCAAGGTGATAGACTCCTGTGGCCATGAGACCTCTGGATGGCCCCAAATCTATGATACAAACCCAAAATTTGCCACCACCTACCAAATGTTGGGTGCAAACGCAGTTGTCGATAATTTCCATCTTCAGGATGGGTTGTTGTGTCGTCTGGGCCATATCTGTGTTCCATCAAGAGAGCGAGTGAAGCTGGTTTGGGAAGACCACTACAGTTGGGTGGAAGGAAACTTCGGCATTGAAAAGACAGTGGCGATGCTACAAATACATTTCTACTGGCCGAAACTTTGATAGGAGGTCCGCAAGTATATCAGTACTGCACTGCTTGCGCTATTTCCAAACCGCCCACTAAGAAATAGAGCCTGTACACCCCTCTTCCTACTCCTAATAGACCATGGGAATCCATCTCAATGGACTACATGTCGGGCCTCCCATCAACCAAATGGGGAAATGACTTTGTTTTTGTGGTTGTTGATCGCTTTTCTAAGATGGCGATTCTGGTTTCCTGCAAGAAGAACATCACAATAGAGGCCACTTTCAAGATCTTCTTTGAACGAGTCTGGGTACATTTTGGAATCCCATAAATCATTGTCTCAGATCGAGATAGTTGATTTCTCAGCACATTCTAGTCGAGCCTCTAGTCACTGCTGGACACCAAGATCAACAAATCCACAACCTTCCACCCCTAGATAGATGGCCAAACCGAAGTCGTAAATCGAATGATTGTGCATATCCTTTTCATTTATAATTCAAAGCACCCTCGCACATGGGATGAGAACCTTCCCTATGTACAACATAGCTACAACTGAGCCCTGCATAGCTCAACTGACCACAACCCCTTTCAGGTGGGGTTGGGATTCCAACCATNCTCAATCGACTCATCTCTTGCTCCAACTGAATCTAACAAAGCCACTTGGTTCATTGAGCGGATCTAACACATCCACCAGTAGGTTCAGGATATCCTACAGAAGTCCAATGACAAGTACAAGCAATGCCATGGTCAACATCGGGTGCCACATAAGTTTTAGGTGGGTGACAAAGTTTGGTTGCACTTGTAGAAAGAACACATTACAGGACCCCATCAGAAGCCTCGCCCACTCCATTATGGGCCATACACCATCACCAAGGCTATGGGAGATAATTATTTTGAGCTCAACATTCCTCCTTTCCTTGGCCTGCACCCAACATTCAATAAGGATCTCCTTTGCCCTTATTTCCCACCATTATTGGACACCTCATACGTATCAAAGCAACTAAAACCAAAAGAGCTCAACCTCGACTACATACAACATGCATCCAACGATCATATTATGGACACACAGATCAAGGGTGCTCGACAAAAAATGATATAGCTTTATCGAGTCGTCAAAGCAGGGCAACTCCTGCACTAAGGCAAGTGGCTCACCTGGGGCCAAATTCAGCAAACATTTCCTCATATGATGGGGGAACTCAACACAATGGATACCATTTCTTTCTAAGGAGGGAGGATTGATCTAGGTGGATATTGGTGGCCACCCACCTTTTCCAACTAGCTCAAAACAATTTTCTGACAATTTTGGCAATTTACTATTTTTAGCAGTTTTAACTTCCGGGGCCATTTTGAGGGCCTAAATGAAGGTTTTTCTGGATATATCTTTTCAATGATAGCCAAAGGAATCATTGAGACCCCAAAATGAATATCCTATATGATACCTTTCCAATGGGCTATCATACGCCTAAAACAAAGATCATATGCAAAAGTTACGACCCAGGGAAGTTGATGTACTAACTTACCTAGACGGGGCCCACATGACTTTTGGCGCTTCATATCCTAGGATTAGGTTTTTGGATGTCTAGAGTTTTTGGCATTCCTGTTTATTGTAAAAAGGCCTTCAAAGCCTCATTGCAATCATCTTCTTGTGAATGAGTGCAGTCGTCACATCTCTTCTCAAAGATAAGCCGCCACCATTCCAACAAGCTTGTTTCCACTGCATTTTACAGTTTCATCGTATTTCCTTATTGAATATAAAACCAATTTGATTGTATCTATGTTATTTTGTGTTAATAACATGTTAACAATGTATAGTCATTTTTTTCTGCTCATAAAATCTGGATCATACCCTTCCAACAATACCATGGTTCAAATTGTGGGACCGCTCTAGAAAATTAATGTCCGAGCAGTTTGCGTCCTCACAATGAAGTATGGTCATTGATATTCTTACGATATGTGATCTAGGTGGTACTATCTGTTGCAAGGATTGATGGTTCTTCTTGACTTGATATCAATGGTCCGTGCTTAATTCGGGAGTCTGCGTTCCAAGACTTCGGGATTTTATGCATGTTAAGTGTGGGAAACTCCCAGAGAGAAAAGGCCGAAGTGATGTGGTGGCATGGAGTCATGTGATGTCATGGCTGATAAAGTATCATGAAAAGAGGGGTGACACATGTCAAGTGGAAACGCACAAATGACGCAACCAAAATGACTCGGAATGAGTGCCACGTGTCCTGACTGATGAGTGCGCCACGTGTTATGAACGATGAGAGCACCATGTTCCATGACCGATGAGAGCACCACATGTCTCAAATGATGGTTGCCACATGATTCAATACTCTGGTCTTCAAGAGTTTCAAATTTTAAGAGTGAAAATATCTCGGAGGGAAGATCGTCGAAGTGGATGATCTGCCTCCACGCGCCCCTGAACGATGGATGGTTCGGATTTATTTCAGAGGTCCGGGCTATGAGAATTTCAAATGTGAAACATGAAAATATTCCGAAGGAAAACCCTCAAAGTGACATGATATACCACTGCGTGTCATCTTTGATGAGAGGTCCATATTAACTTCGGAACCCCGGGCTTCGGGAGTTTCAAATGTTTAGGCTTGGAAATCACCTGAAGGAAAACCCCCGAAATGATGTGATATTCTTCTACATGTCATCATTGATGAGTGGTCTATATTCATTTAAGAACTTTGGGTCTTTATGTTATTGGATAAATCCGTAAGTGTGGACACAAACTGATCTCCCTTGATCCACCCGGATCTAGAACAAAACAAGACAGAATAATACTCTTTCCCTAGATTTTAACTATTGAATGTACTAGAAGGCAAGAAAAAAGAACATACCTTATGATTGCTTCCTATGGTCTTTGTTGCTCCTGCTTCACTCCAGTGCTCTTGTGCAGTCAAGACCAAGACAACACAAACCAACCAAAGTGAAGAAAGCACAATCTATTCAACAGTCAACCTATGTATATGATCAAGGAGTTATACAATAAAGTGGAAATAGCTTTATGGGAAAGGGACATATTACTGTATCATATTGATGGAAAGTAAAGATTACAACCTGATCCTTGATGTTGCAAACTTCCTTTCGATGGCCCTTGACTCTGACACACACACTTGCTCACTTGCATGAAGAAGATCAACCACCTTTGATAAACTTGCTGGAGTTCTTAGCTACTATAGCATCAGTCCTTCACACAATCCTTTTCACTAATTCTCCAATGGATCTCTTGCTTGTTTTCTTCTAACCTTTTCCATGAGAATTCCCTCAATATATAGGAGAGAATGGATTAGTTACTTGGATAAGAATGATCCCAAAATATCAGGGAATCCAGTACTTAGATAACCATTCGAATGCCATCTCATCCTTCTAGAAGATTCCCTTCTAGAAGCTTTGAGAATTCATCTTTTTCCCTTCTTTAGAAAGAGTTCGCACCCTATTAGTTCAACACAGTGCGAACTTCTCGCACCCTGGCTTAAGGCAGCCTGCGAGAATCATGCATTCTCGCAGGAAAATATACTAGCAGCCTGCGAACAATCCTCAAAAATGTGATTTCTGGAAAGAGATGAAGGTAACTTTTCTCAGGAAAAAGTTCTTATGAAGAGCCTGAGTACACCATCATCAATACATCATCATGATGACCAAAATCATGGGTAACACTTTGTCTCTTCGGGAGTTTCAAATTTTTGTGCTTGGAAAACTCTCGAAGTGAAAATCACCGAAGTAGATGATCTGTCGCCGTGTGTCATGGTAGATGAACGACCCAGATTCTCTTCGAGTCTTCGGCAGTTCAGGAGTTATGATGACTCTCGATGTTAAACTCCACATGATTCTACACCCTCGAATGGATGACAACCCTCGATCTGATTCACTTGATATATCTCCACCATTGAAACTTTCCCCTTTTAATTTTGACAACCCTGGCCCAAATATGACTGTACTGAGCGACTGCATTTATCCACGGGTGTTTCTTGCATATGCACAAAGACTTGGTGGAACTATGGTGAGATTAATCAATGGGAAAATATTATGACAATTAACTCGAACTCAATCCATTATACATTTATCCTTCGAGAATTAGAGACATACATGTGCAATGAATAAAAAATGAATAAGGACCAAGATACTTAGTAAAGGGAGAACCAATAAAAAAAAAATGATGAAGGAAGGGTCAAATAAGAGGAGAAGAAGGGGATGCAGACCTAGGTTATAACACTAGGAATTATAATTTTCAATTATCAGTCTATTTGGATGTTGATTGGGCTAACTAAATCGATGAAAGGAAAAGCACGAGTGGAGGTGCATTCTTCTTAGGAGATTCTCTTGTAGCATGGTTGAGAAAGAATCAAGGTTCCATTTCCTTATTGACTACAAAAGTTGAATACATTGCAGCTGCCACTTGCTGTACCTAATTATTGTGGATGATTCAGACACTTAAAGACTTGGAGGTAAAGTATACTGCACCAATCCCAATTCATTGTGATAATACTAGTGCAATTAGTGTGTCAAAGAATCCTGTCTTTCACTCCAAGACCAAGCATATACCCATCAAGTATCACTTCTTGAGGGAACAAGAAACCAACACTATTGTTTATTTGAATTATATTCCATCCAAAGATTGGATTGTTGATATCTTCACTAAACCGCTTGCAAAATCTCAGTTTGAGTATCTACGCCAGAAGTTGGGCATGACCCTGTTATCAAGTTAAAATAGTCTATTTGATTAGGGGGAGAGTGCTCATAGTGTATCTAATCAGGGGGAGAGTGCTTATTATATTTCTGATCAGGGGGAATACAAATTCACTATAACATCCCCAAAAATAAATTATTTTTAAGGCTAAAATTGCTTAGGAATTTATTTCTGTTTTTGGTAAATTCGAAATTGGAAAATTATTTCCATTTATAGAAATTTTGAATTTTGAATTTAGTTAATTGTAAATAATGATTATGAATGTTGGGAAAAGATCCGATTTGACCCAACTAACTCTTTGACTATGAAACTTGTAAGAAAAAAATATTATTATGTTTATTGTTGATGGACAAATGGAACAACTAGGTTAAAATCAGCTGACCATAACTCCATGACTGGGGAACATGTTGGAAATACCTCAAGGCTGATTGTTACAAGTGGAAAATCAAGTATTTGGCCATTGGAAGCCCCTAAAAATTAGGGATTTGGAAATCTGTGAAAATTCACAAGGGGAAAAAGACCTAGGCATAATTGCTTTTGGATATATAGCATATGAGAGGAGGTAGGATGCTGCCTAGTATGCTAGGGAAAATAATGATCTCTTGCTGTTATGAACACTGATTTCAGAGTGTGAGGCAAGGAGAAGTTACTGAAATTGAAGGACTATTGTTGAGGTGGAGTTCTGAGTTCACCCTCATGGATTCATGGTCAAGCTAGGGGGTGAATGAGACAAGTAAATTGGCTGTTCTGTTCTAAGGTTGGGAGGAACTTGGCTGTTCCATTTGTTGTTTGAAAATTGTTCATATATGTCTATCTACTCCTTTGTTCGAATGTTATTTGAATTACTACCTGATAGAATTGCATCTGTTTAAATATGAATTAATTGCTATGTTCTATTAAATTCTGATGAAATTAAATGAAAAAGTAGGACAAACCCTTACAGTTTAATTGCAGACGTTGAGCAAACTTTTCTGTGTATATTGACTGTAATGGAATCAAATTATGGAAATGTATTAGGAAGTACATCTGTGTTAAATAGAATGTCATTTCAAGTACCATGCTATAAACCCTTACCATTTGTGCGATTTATATACATCTATATATTCAGTTATTATTAGTGACCTTAGACTGTGAAAACACTAAAGAAATCTAAAAGTAAATCTGAGATTCATATATATATATCCTTGTCGGTCACCTCTTTAATTCTGGACGAAATATGCTATTGATTTATATACTGTTGGAATAAAGTAAAACATAATATATATCCCTTACAATTTTCATGGAACTCCGTGAGTAAGAAGATTTTGGAGGTAAATTTGAAAGCTTAGCTTTACCCATACATATATATAGTACTATAGTCTAAATATATAAGTTGTACCAAATATATATATATATATATATATATAGCTGTATAGCTGTTCGTGCAAGGTTCCAGATCCACTTAAAAAGCATATTGCATATTTAACCAAATATCGATGACATAAAGGAAATGGGTAGTCAGATGCCACAGTAATCATAAAAGGAAATTGATCTTTTCATTACAATATTTTCATTTCATAAGAATAAGAGAAGACATCCGTAACCACAAGCCTAGAATAAATAGTTAATATCCATTGTTTTATTACAGACGTACAAAGAAAGAATCCCGTGACTCTAACTTTAAATCTTATTACATATTCCAGATCAGACCAGAACAATCAAAGGGTAGTCAACCCTATGCAAGTGATACATTTATAATTTCCCAACAATAATATATCAAAATTACTTGTTAATGAGTCACTACAGGAGTTTGGACTAAACTTTGCACGATAACGATAATTCTAAGGAAGAATTCAATCCTTATGATAGAACCTGGAGTCTGTTGTTTTCTTTTAAGTATGGTAAGATCAGAACCCGAGTAACTGTTGCACGAGGCCCAGCCTTGAAAATCCTAAATCTTAGACGATTTTTTAACCCTGCAAGGAAAAACAACAAAGGGTTAATTTACACCAGATTGAAAAGTAGGCAAAAGTTTAAATTCTTAAATGTAGAGGAATCACCAGGTAAATGATTTAACACATGGAATTTAAATCTACACTTATCTTGCGATTTGAGGCTAGCGATTCCAGTTGCGTCGTTGAAGAAGTCATCCACAGACCCGAAAGGGGAGGAGTGAATTTGAAATCCTGATGGGTACCTTCACACTAAAATAGGGTCCCATCATTAGATTGGCTACCAACTGATTAAAGCAAATCTTCTAGGTAATTAAATGAGTAAACAATAATAATACCATAGAAATTGCAAATCCAAGCTGCAAAGGGGCACGTGTGGTACGTTTCGGCCGAATGCATGAATCAAGTCAGAGTATCAAAAACTTTAAACACAGAGTTACATGCTATATGCCAAATACATTTATCAAAATCTAATATGGGTTGACTGTTTGTGCTAAAGAGGATGCATTTACTCGAAGTTTAAATACAAAGTTAACATTCATGCTAATTACCAGTTTTTGAATGGTATTTACCACACATAGACAATGATAATAACATAATGAAAGACTATAACCCAAATTTAATTACAGATTCAAATATTTGTATGCTGCATGGTACTTCTTAACGAATTGTTCGGGGCACATAATTCCCACTTTATATTTATATATATATATATATATATATATATATATATATACACAAAATGGAAATACAACAATATTTAGAAGAAAATTACAATCATCAAAGTGAACTAGTGGTTTGGGAAGGACCTACAGTATGACTGACTCCGAAGAAAAACTCAATATGACCATACCCAATAGAGTCAGAGAAGCGTTATAATAATTTATCGAAAGGAATTTTTTCTTTCACTCGAATGGAGTATAACATACAACACACAGTATCAGTTTTACCCTACCAACCAACTTTCTAGACTAGACTTCCCATGTAGTCTCACATACACCCAACATAAGGTCACCATGCATAAAAATAGGGAACCCATAAAATAAAGTAGAGGGACAATGAAAACCCTAAGTGGAAATTACATTTGTGTTACCCTGGTAAATGCCTATGAAAAATCGTTGAAGTCAGAAACAAGAAGGTAGAGCTCTGAGTTATTTTCAGAAAGGTTTCAAATAAAACAAATTTAAGTCTACTTATCTGGGATCGAGAATAGTCTAGGGAGTTAAGCAGAAGAATAACGATAATGGGGAAAAACATTCACTGAAAGTCGTAAAACGATTTACAGTTTCCATCCACTATAAAGAAAACCTGAAGGTTCCATCTAACTACTAGAACATAGGAGCATTATGGACTTACCAGGGTAGTTGGATAGACTTGCATGCTTCCACCGGATAAGATTTCTCTAGGTCGCCAACCTCCCTCACTAAGAAAAAAAAAATGCAGAGCAAATTCAAAAACTCCACAAAGACGAAAACTCATCTAGTTTTGTAAACCCTTCCTACACAAAGTAAATTGTGGTAGTACGAATACTGGATCTGGCCATGTGATGGGGCAGATATGGTGTGATCATATTGGATGAGGGGTCTAGTGATAGCCTCGAGATACACACTCACAGGGTCTCCATTAATGGTGTGCTCAGAGGTTTAACTCACGACTGACATGAACCCTTTGTTTCATATTAATTTAATGCGAAGTAAATGATAGTTCCTTCATGGCACGACACACTGGGCCATCGAAATCTAACTACTATCGTTCAGTTAAGACATCATTCAGTTAGGGTAGGGATAAACATTTGTTGTGGATAAAACTTGTTATCAAAACCTTTATTTTAATAGTAATCGGAAGATCTATATACAACCACTAATCACAGTGGGTCATTCGATTTGCTTAAAATTTAACACCTTATGCTAAGCTGATAAAATTTCACTAAGGGTGCATACTCCCAACCCCTTTATAATGTGGATATAGTCTATGGTATATGAGTGTTTTTTTGAAAACAAAACAAACGAAGTATTTCCCTTGCACGCAAGCATGGAAGGCTATCCTTAGGGAAGAGTATAGGTTTACGAGTCCTAAGTCTAATACAACATATACATATAAGTATTAGAATAGTAGTAGGATTGAAGAGTTATAAAAAGGTGGATGTTAGAATGTGGAGATTACTCGTATAGAAGTCTGATTCAATATGAGTTAAGTTGGAGTAGAAATGTATATGAAATAATCATTCATTGTTTTTGATAGCCAGAACATAGGAATCTCGCAGAAATTAACAATGATGATAAATACCTACTTCCCTTAATTACAAGTCTTCTAGAATAAATTGAGGATTAATGTTCCTCATAAATTTTGTTTTATTTGGAAAATTTGGGGTTCATTATAGTCACTCTCAATTTTCTTTGACATTGATGTCAAAGGGGGAGAAAAGGTGTGGTCTGGATGTTACAGTTGGAGGTCTAAGAAGAATAGTGCAACCTTTCAGGGTTTCCATCAATGCCGAAGGGGGAGATTGTTGGCAAGTTTTACAGGAAGAGTGTTCTTGTCATTGATGGAAAGAACAACAATGATGATGGAAAACAAGAAAGAAACGATGAGAGTTCCAAGATTTGGACCTCGAAAGATATGCAAGGAGTGCACAGATTCACAATTCAACTAAGTGTTGAAGTGACTCTTTAAGGAGTCAAAGGAGAAGAAGGTGAGAAAGCTCAGGAGAAAGAGCGACAATGGTCGTTGGATTAATGATACAGAGGACCAAAAATTGTCCGATCAAATCAAGGTGCATGAGCCTTAACGCTTTGCACACGTAGGAGAGAGAACTTACCAAAGTTCTGAAGTCTCGAAGTAATTTGAGACCATTCATCACCAGGAGGAGAATATGGTTCGTTGATCATTGGGAGATATATGTCAGTATATCGTGTGTTCAGGAGGGAGCAAAGTTTGAGATTTGAAATCCCCAAATTCTGGAGAGCCGGAGTAAATTTCAGTCGTTAGATCATTCTAAAGTGGAGGGATAGGATAAGTTTGAAGAAGGGTGCACTAATGTTAGTGGCTAATAATCGAGTGCTCAGATCTATAGTTGACAGGGCATATTGGACCCCCCTGACCTTTCTTCATTTAATCGTGGGGGGGTGTTTGAGTTGGTGTTATTTCCCATGTGGGACCCTCAAACATGTAACCTTCCTATCAACTCAAACCCCCCTTGCTCATTACCACTTACTACCTAACACCCCCTCCGATAAAACCACCAAACCACTAATACATACCACCTCCGCTCTCTTCCGTCACACTCCACTACCCGCTACACATCACACTCCACTACCGCACTCTGCCTCCACACTCCACTACATTGCCTACACATCACACCCATGTCATCAAAGACACATGGCACAGTTAGAGAATGACAAGTGTCAAGATGAAATTGACATTTGAGGCTTGTGAAAATCACGAATCTGAGTGACACGTGGAAGACACTTGACTCGTGCCATGTCATAAAGTGACGTAAGAAAGTTATGTCACTCTGGGAGTTTCACCACCAACAGATGCCTAAATTACCAAAGTTCTGAACGTTGAAGTCCCGAAGTGGACATAAGTTGTCCAATATAAATATCACCCCAGTTGCATTCTCAACCGTTGATCAAAATACAATTGAAGGATAGCGTAAGTAGAATAGTCAAATTGACGAAGTAAATGGTGGCCATCCTTCACAATGCTTGATTAAGTCCTATATGAAGGATTAAGTAGTGGAAGGATAAGTGTAAACCATCCTATCTATTTGGATAGGTGTCTGCAGATCATTGACTCTGGAAGATTGATATACGAAAGAAACGAGAGTTTGAGAATTTAAAGTCCCGAAGTCTAGACTCGCGGAGGAGATCTTGATCGTATATTTAGGGAGATAGGTGTCAATAGATCTTCCACTCTGGAAGATTGTCATATGGGAAAAGCGAGATTTGAGATTTGAAACTCTCAAAGACTGGAAGGCCGGAATCAATTGTAGCTGTTGATTTGGAAGGAATCTATGTGTCGATGGATTATGGATATCTGGGATCGCGCATGGAAGGAGGAAAGGAAGGCAGATAATAGTCGTTGATCGAGTGGAATCACCAAAGGGTTGGAGATCAACAGTCATGCTCAATTGTGAGGCCAAAACATGCTCGAGTCTTAATTTTTCTTGAGCGGGACGCAATCGAAACCACGGTTTTGGAGAAAGGACACATGGAGGCTCGAGGTAAATTGTGGGGTGAAAAGTAGTTTGATTCAAACCACCTTTGGACACGCCCGCAATCGCGTGGTCAAATGAGATCATTTCCCAAGGTCATATCAACAAAAGGAGCTAGAACTTGCTAGACCAAGATCAGTAAGCACCTTTTGAATAGGTGTGTCGTCATCGCCAGTGATCACGTAAAGGAAGGGGCTTAGAAGCCAAAGAAGCCAAAACGACTGACTGTAACTGCCAAAGAAGATGAAGAGTTGTGACTACCAGAGAAGACAAAGAATATTTGGATAATGACCACTGATGATGAATAGATTCAGTATAACCACCAAAGAAGACAAAGATTTGTGACGATGATCATGCAGAGGACTTGGCATGAGAAAGACATGAAGAACAATGAAGAGAGTGTGCTTTTTTGATAGCTATGGATGGTGGTAGAAGTAGATGTAGTGGATGAAATGAAGTGAAGACCAGTGACGTAGTGCATAGTATGCAGAGGCATCATGTAACATCCCCAAAAATAAATTATTTTTAATTTTGAAATTTCTTAGGAAACTATTTCCGTTTTTGGCAAATTTGAAATTGGAATTTTTTTGCCATTTATGGAAATTATGAATTTCGAATTTAGTTAATTGTAATTGATGATTATGAATGTTGGGTAGAGATCTGATTTGACCCAACTAACTATTTGAATATGACACTTGTATGAAACACAATATTTTATAATTATTGCTAATGGACAAATGGAACATCCATGTTAAAAATCAGTTGACCATGACTCCATGAGAGGGGAACATGTTGGAAATACCTCAAGGATGAATGTGACAAGTGACAAATCAAGAATTTTTCCATTGGCAGCCCCTGGAAATCAGGGATTTGGAAAGCTGTGAAAATTCCCAAAGGGGAAAAAGACCTAGGAAAAAATAGTTTTTGGATATATAGCATATGGGAGGAGGCAAGACGCTGCCTAGTATGATGAGGAAAGGAATGGTCGCTTTCTGTTATGAACACTATATTATGAGTGTGAGGCAAGGAGAATTTGTTGGAAAACTGTAGGAATTTTGCTGAGGAGAAGTTCTGAGTTCGCCCTCATGGATTCATGGTCACGCTAGGGGGAGAATAGGACAAGTGATTTGGCTATTCTGTTCTAAGGTTGGGAAGAACGAGGTTGTTCCATATGTTATTCAACAACTGTTCATATATGTCAACCTACTCCTTTCTCTGACTGAATGCTATATTGTTTAATAACTAGTAGAATGCATCTGTTTAAATTTTGGATAGAAGTATTTCTATGGGAGAAATCTGATTGATTATTGTTAGAATTAAGAACTGATAGAATGCCTCTAAACTAGTTCTGAATGTATTATTCTGTTGGGTTATATTGCTAAGTGAATACTATTGTCATTATATTTACTAGCTGGAAGAATTAATTCTGTAGGTTTTACTACTGTTGTAATAGGGTAAACTGTAGGATAAACTTCATAGTTAATTATATTTTGCTAAGTAATCTATCTATGTGCATAATGTGTTTGGGACCAAATTATACAGATATGCATGGGTGTTTATATTTATGTAGGTATCCATGGTACTCAATTTAGATTTCCATTCATGTACATGTTAAAATCTGAGTCAATATGAAATGCTATGTATGATCGTAATTCACGATATATATATATATATATATATATATATATATATATATATATATATATATATATATATATGTATGTATGTATGTATGTATGTATGTATGTATGTATGTATGTATGTATGTATGTATTTACAGTTGGAAATTTGTATAGATGTTATAGAAAAATTGGAATTGATTGCCTACAACATGAATAGTAATATATGTATGTCTATCCATATACTATATAGTTAATGTATAAAATGTTCCCAACAATTATATATATCCAACCGTGTAAACGAATTGCTAAATGCATGAAAGAAGGCAAAGTTAAAAAAACAATAGAGATTTTGGAACCCTTTTT
>ML781911.1:173529-198878 GCA_009831015.1 Picea engelmannii | reverse complement strand
AACTTAATTATTAATTAATTAATTAGTTGATTGATTATTAATTAGTCTAACCTATTCTAACTATACTAAACTTATTACTAACATTATTAACCAATTGATTTTTCTTTTAACCTAAGTTTGTTTATTCGTGCAGGGATAAAATTGATGAAGGGGTGAAGGAATGCAGGGTGAGGGACTGAAGGGCGTAGAGATGGATGAAAAATGCAACAGGGTGATGGAGGATCGGGCGAAATGGATGGAGGGGGAAATGGAAACAATCGAGAGACCAACAAGCCAGGAACTTCATCATGAGACCCACAAATGATATCTGAATCATCAGATATCCTATAATTATATAACCCTAACATAGGCTCCACCTGAGGATGGCATCTCTTTCAGGAGGTGTCAAGAACCACTGAAGTATGAACATGCAGACCGGTGCTTTATTCATTGGGCTGATCCCAAAATCTTGTTCTGCAACCTTTACCTGTTTTGATCTTTCAGCTGAAACCAAATCAAAATGAACATTGCTGAAGAAAAGGTTCTCAGAATGTTGAGCTTATTCACATTCTCCTGCCTACCCTATACTGCTGAAAATCATGCTAAATAAAATAATAAAAAAATGCCAATGAAGGCAATCAAGTAGTTGTTGAGACCAGTGGATTGCTTGACTTCTTTTTAGCACAGTAAAAAAGGAAACTTGACCTTTTGTCCATAGATTCAAAACTGAGAAGCGTAATGGCCACTGCTGAAAACATGATTGATCTTTACAATGAAGATCTTGACAATCCTGAAGAACAAAAGTAATGCCAGAGGTAGATTGGGGCTCTGCAGTGCAAAATTTCTCCATATAGGTAGCGATAGGATCAAGGTAGAAATGACCTGTTCCTTGATTTTTAGATTCAGCCAAGTGAGCAACATGCTCTGGCACTGTATCTATGCTATTTTCATCCACATGCAATTTCTGGTATGATTGCAGTTGCTCTGATAGGTTTAGCAGTAATATTTTTGCTGAACTAGATTACGAAACTGATTGTTTGACCATGTCAATATCATAACAAATTTTCAACTCATGACTGGAAAATGAAGAATGATTTTGACCACATAGGTCATCCAACCAATCAGCTATTGGATCCTGAAAAGACTGACAAGACTACTGCCTTGATTCAAATGAAATTTCCTGACTTTTTATGTGTTTATCCTTCAATACTTGCTCAAGAGTCTCCTTCAAAATTTGAAATGAATTATAATCTAATGGTACAAAATTACATTCCACTGATTCAAATCTTGTTTCAAGCTTTGGACTTCCATCTGGACTTTGAAAATCAAGGGAAATTAGTGACTATGATTTTGGGTATAAAATAGATCCCATGTCATCAATGCCATCCTTTACTGACTTATTAGAAAAATTACTGTCTTCACTATTTACAACTTGCCTAGAGTTTCTTTTCATAAATTGAAAAGATGAGAAACATAAGGGAAGAGTGTTTTCACTTACTATGAGATTTTCTTCACTTTGATCATTGCTGTCATAATTTCCATGCACAGATTGATTGTCCTGCTAGGATTGCAAATGATCTTCTTCCTCCCAATCATATGTGGCTGATTTCTTTGAAAAATCCAATGTGGTATAATCATCATTGTACCAGTCAAGCTTGGGTGAATCATCCATAGATGAAATTCCATTGAACATGCATATCATATCATGAGAATATTCTTCCATCTTCTGATTTTCAACTTCATCTTTGACTATATTGTGAATTGAATACATGAAAGAATCATTATCCAAACCATGGTACCAAGGATGGACTGCAAAGTGTTTGGGGACATGGACCCTTGTCTGTTCTGGAACTATTGATACATGTGGTCTTTGAACAACAAGCTCATCTTTTCTACTAATCCTCTGGATCATCTCTCTTACAGTGTTTGCCAGAACATCTAGTTTCACTTTTGAAGATGTCATTCATTCCTCTTCTATTCTATATTTCTCTTCTACCTTTAACTTTGCCTTTCAGTTCAGTAGGTTAGCTTCCACATCAACTGCAATGTTTTTGATTTCTTCAAGGCTTGCAGTGTTCCTTTCTCTTAACTGGAATGTCATCTCAGGATCGAAGGCATATGGGTAATGCAAGTGAGTTGATCCTGTGGGTGGCCTTATATTATTAGGCATTGCATGATATACCTTATTGAATCTTGATGAAAACTACATTACTGTCTCCCCGGGCTACCTTTTCAAATGGTCATATTCTTGTAAGATGAGAAAAACATTTCTCATGATCACCCATCAATCTAAGAAATTTTTTACAAACTGATGGAAATTGCTAATGATTACAGTTGGAAGACCCTTAAACCAATTTTTGACTTTACCTTGCAATGACAGGGAAAACATTTTGATGCAGACATCATCATCTTCTACCTCAAACAGATCAGGAAAATCCTCAAGACTTTGGATATGCTTTTCCGCAGTGATTTTCACAATTTCTCCATCAAACCTAGGCAGATTATTGATGTAATTGACAGGGAGGTCATGGAGAATAGGAGGCAAAGATAAAGTCTTATATCTTTCTAGGAATTTTACTGGTATAGGAGGTAAAGCAAGGGGCTTGTAGCTAACTAGAATTTCAACAATGGTAGGACATAAATCACGAGGCTCATGTCTCACTGGGATTTCTGCAAGTGTATGAGTATGTACGTGATCTACAATTTGGGGCTTAGTCTCTTGAGTCTCATCGATTAGCAAGTGGTCAATGCAATCTTTAGCAATGTACTTTTGATCAGGTTTAGAATAAGATAAGACATAATTACAAATAAAACCAAAGATGTCTTGAATGCAATTTGGGCTTGAGTACCTGATCTTTCTTGGTTGCTTGGTCATGATTCAGGTTCTTCCTCTAGTGGTGCCTTCGAGTTGACACTGTCTGGAGCTAATTGGACTCGCCAAGTGAATGATCTCAGCTTTCTTGTGTCTGGTCACTGTCCACCATCAGTGACCAGATCTGGAACTTTGAAGTGTACTATTGGGGAAAGTTCCCCAGTATGTCCGTCATTCTGTTATCACTTTGTAATTTGCCCAAGGCTGTGAAGGCAATCACAGAGGCAACATCAAAACCACTTTGAGTCTTGGATCTAGCCCTCCAAGACTCAGAGAGGGATATCTCTATTTGATATAGATTTGTTTGAATAGATATTAGGCTAGATATACATAATAGGATTTGTTTGAGGTAATTTAGAATTGGTTTGGTTGAGACATAAAGAAGAACCATTGGGAAAAATGGAGTCAAAGATTAGAGACGATTTGATGAATAAATAACATAAACATATATAACTAGGTAAGAAAGTCACATCGGTGGATTCTTATAATTTGTGAGGTGGAGAGAGGAAAATATTAGGGGTCATTTCAAATGCAGAGCAGAGCTTATCTGAATTTTGCATTCAATCTTCAGAAGAAAACATAAACATTGTCTTTAAGCCAGATCAGGGTGTCCATGAAAAACCCTGAGCATACTCTTCTTATAAGAAATGAGAATAGAAAAACAATATGAGAAACAAAGGAATAAAATTTTACATCAGAAACAATTCACCATAGAAAAATGACACAAGAATCTGGAAATAAAGTCTTTGTATTCATTCATTACAGTCAATCAAAACCTGCGAGCATTTTTACATTTTGGTTATCCCAAGTCCCCTGACTAATCCCCCTTGCACATTTGATTTATTACAATATATAAAAAATACTCTCCCCAGGCTCAAGAGGTCGAATTCAACCACCTCGGCCAAAACTAAAAGTAAAATCGGTGAAAATCCTGAAATGTCCTCCATAAAAACAGGTTTGAGTTTTTGCAAAAAAGGGGTCCACTCAGACATCTGTTTCACCTCAACAGTGACACCTGTACACAATATGGAGGATTCTATTGTATATGAACATGTTCTGGGCGAAAACCTCCTTTTGTTTCTCCAAATTCGTCTTCATATTGTCGAACCATCTCCCGCAAAATCAGGACTGAAACAGGAAAATCCAGAAACCTGGAAAAAGGGGCTGAAAGATGGATTCAATTATCCCTAATAATGGCACCTATGAAAAATATGAAATCATTTTTTGTTCTTAAGACCGTTATAAACAAAAATCTCTCTCTTATTTTTAAAATTCATCTCGATTTTCCCGGAATCCGCTTTGGAAGTCGACGTGTTGAACATGAAAAAATGGGTGGTTTTGAGTTTTTGGGGGAGGGAAGTTTTGCAGAGGGGAAGGTGGTTTCCGAACCCCCCCTGAGGTGGTAAGTGGTATTGGGAGGGGGGGGGGTCCAATTTCACCTAGAGGTGACAAGTGTCCTCCCAATACCACTTATATCGGACGCCCCCCCACTCCGTTAAAACTTGAACGGGGGGGGGTTCCGATGTAGTTCATTAGCATTGATTTATTTTTGGGGATGTTTGAATGTGAAGTTGCAGGTGGGGGGAAAATGATTTGACATTTATTTTATTGTTTTTTTTTTAATTTTTAATTATTTGTTTTATGTTTGTTTTTTAATTGTTTTATGTTTATTTTGTATGTTTTATTTATTATGTGTGGTTTAGTTTAGTTTTTATTTTATTTTAATTTATATATAATAATAATAATAATAATAATAATAATAATAATAATAATAATCTATTTTTAAGGTCACGGCCAAGCCAAAACACCAAATTGGTGTATGAGAGCCCCTTGTTTGTAGGACAAGGGACCCCCCTCCACCCAACGATTTGACTGGTAAAGTCTACGAAGGTATACATACCCTACCCCCCTCTGGATTTGAAGCTGCGACCTCTTAAGAGGAAACACATGATCTTTTAACCTAAGTTTGTTTATTCATGCAGGGATAAAATTGATGAAGGGGTGAAGGAATGAAGGGTGAGGGACTGAAGGGCGCAATGGTGGATGAAAAATGCAACAGGGTGACATAGGATTGGGCGAAATGGATGGAGGGGGAAATGGAAACAACCAAGAGACCAACAAGCCAGGAACTTCATCATGAGACCCACAAATGATATCTGAATCATCAGATCTCCTATAATTATAGGAGCCTAACAGAGTCCATAAGAAAAAAAAGAATGATCCTCCTTAGCTACAATCACCATCAACATATCACAAATTCCTTTGCCTCACACTCACAATGCTCATAACAACAAATAGTTTCTTTTCCCCAACATACTAAGCAGTGTCCTGCCTCCTCCATATGTTGTTTTTGTATGCATCCTTGCACCTAGGTATTTCCTTCCCTCCTTGGGAAATTCACAGCTTTAAAAATCCCTGATTTTTAGGGGCTTCTAGTGGTCAAATTCCACATTTTATACTCGTAAAAATCAACCTTGAGGAACACAAACCTGTTCCCCACTCATGGAGTCATGGTCAAGTATTTTTAACCTGGTTGTTTCTTTTGTCTTCCAACATTTAATTCATAAAAAGTTTTTCTTACACATGTGACAAATAAAAGAGAACAATTGGGAAAGTCAAATCTTTTCCCAATAATCACCAAATAATTAATTACAACAATCAAAATTCAAAATTCAGATTTTCCCTAAATGGAAAATAATTTCCAAATCCGAATTTTCCAAAAATGAAAATTTATTTCAAAATTCACTTAGAATTTAATATTCTAAAATTTGAGGATATTACAGACATCCAAGGAAGAATGTTATTATTTATAAAAAAATTATACAAAATGAGCAAATGGATCCACACTCTCCAAATGGACCAACACCATCAACTACCATTGAAAGTCTAACATTACATGGTTCTTATTTAAAAATGGTTTGAATCTTTCACCAATGTCCCTAAATGCAGAACCATCTCCAAGAATTTGCATAATACCATCTTCACTTGTATTTTGTTCATGATAGTCCACACTATGCTATGTTTTTGCACCTGAACAATTATTGAGAATATTGAATTATGGGGATATGATGAAGAACTTTGTGCAATGCCTTATTTGTTACCTAATCAGGTTACTATCTACTAATTCCACATTCAGATGATTCAAAGTTGATTCATTTTGTCTGTAATATATAATATGATCATTAGAAAATGCATCAATTATGTTAATCTCCAATCCTATATATTTCATAATGGCACATAATTCTTAAAATTTGCAAGGTAAAGTATTTGAAGGTGGTAGGAGAATATCACTAAACAATCTACAAAAATAAATAAATTAATATACTAAAAGGGTAGGGTTATTTGACATTGTTTTATATTTCATCAAAATATCCAACCCATCCATTACTACAATAAGAATACATGCAAAGAATTTCACAAATATAAAATAGCCGTTAAGACTTAACAAAACATAAAATGCCACTTATTCTATGTCCCGTTAACTCAAGAATGCCACTTAAACAAGTGTTGTCTGGCAGCGTAGTCCCTACCTAAAAGTTAATTTACCCAGAAAAATTTAAAGTTAATTTGTTGGGTTAATTAAAAGTAAATTAAAAGTTAATTTACTCGAAAAGATTATCCTCATCTTATAGTTGCAGAATAACATTATCCTCAGCTTAATTGTATCATGGACAAGTGAAAAATATGGTCACATGTATTAATTTAATACCATTTAAAATAATAGTTCAAATTAGTTTGTGGCAATGCCATAGCCAAAGAATACATAGCCACAACCAAATTCTATTTCTTTTTATTTACTTTTCAACATTGTAGTTTCTCTTAATCTTGTTCATGTTCTGTTATTTTTACTAATTAAATATATTTAAAATGAATATTTATTAATATTAATATATCATGGACAAGTGCAAAGTTAATTTATGATTGGAGATTATCCTCAGATTATTAATATTAATTGTATCATGGACAAGTGCAAAATATGGTCAGATGTATTAATTTAATACCATTTAAACTAAATAGTTCAAATTCGTTTGTGGCAATTCCATAGCCAAAGAATACATCACCACAACCAAATTCTATCAATTCTTTATTTTTATTTACTTTTCAACATTGTAGTTTCTCTTAATCTTGTTCATGTTCTACTATTTTTACTAATTAAATATATTTAAAAAATGAATATTTATTACAAATAATCATCCCTTTAATACAAATACAAATACAAACAAATGGGATATTTATTATTAACGAGAGTTATTTCTATTTTGATGCTTTCGTTTTTCGGTTGCTTTGCTTATTCATTTTTCCGAATGTCTAGGTGCGCGGGTTGGCAGACTCACAGGTTCACATTTATAGTCATGCTTCTATATCACGGGTGTGATTGACGGCTTCCTCATTCCATACTTCACCACTTTTTCGATCACGGGTTCTTGGGGCTCAAAATTGTGCTTTTATTATTTTGTGTCCTCCAAACAACACCCAGAGTTCCACGATATACAAATTGACAGTTGGACTCCCGGGTTGGCGAGCTTAACATTGCGCTTATATTATAAATTTTGAAGAATCCTTAAAAAGTAATTTAGTTATAAAAATAAAAAAGGTTATTTTATATTATTAAGGGTTGATCATGTTAAAATGAAATGTTTATAATACCATTAACTCTAATTATCGTAATTCTTACTTTATTTTATTAAAATTTAGCTTGTGAATTAATATCTCAAGCTTCCATATAACGATTGACTTACAAATTTTAATAAACTTTAACTAAATTTAAATTTTATGGTCTCACATAACACGAACATAACACTTCATATCACGGCACTTGCCAATTGAGCTGCCCCCCGGGGGCTAATAAAATATAGGTATTATTTTAATTTTAAACATGTATTTTTTTTTTAAAATAATTTTAATTATTCAAATTAAAATGAATAATTTTTTTATAATACTTTTATTTATTAATAATTTCATTATTATAAAATTTATCTTAATTCTTTAAGAATATAAAATTTAATATGATTGTGTTTTTTTAATATTTTCATAATTGAATTTTAAAATTTTTAACTATTTTTTAAGTTTATGGTAAATACACTCTCAGTAGAAGTCAAAATTTATTTATTTATTTATTTATTTTTTTTTTAATTTAAATTTCAAATAAAATTAGCAAAATTTGAAAATAAGAATAGTTAATTTTAAGTTTAAAAAAAACTTTACTGTGTACAATTGATTATAACTTTTTATTTATGCATAATAAGCTTTCTCATCTATATAAACTTGGTTGTATTTTTTTTGGGTGATATCTAATAAATTTTGAATGGGATAAAAAAATTGTATTTATTATTATTATATTTTACATGTTTGTATTAGTAATATATTAATAGAATTTAAAAGGTGTGATATATTAAATTATAGTGATAGGTGTTTTTTATTTTGAAAATATGAGGAGGGTGTAAGATTGGATGGTGGGATACACCCAAGAATTGTGTTCTTTTAATCTTTATCCTTTAATAAATTAGTAATTCGACTATTAATTATTGATGAGAGATATTGTTGATGGATGGTGATCCCTATCAACTATCTAACATTATCTAAAAGAATTATTTCCAAATATTAAATTATTAATATTAAATATTAATATTGTACACTTTAATTACATCAAATTATTAAAGCATGTTAAATCCATTTTTTTAAAATGTATGATCCATATAAACTTTGTTCTCTTTTATGAGGTGATATCTAATCAACTTGGGATGGGATAATACCTGTGTTTATTATTATTATATTTTGTATCTTTGTGTTTATTATTATTCGTTTTTCCAAAAATGTCTAGGTGCGTGGGTTTGTGGATTCATGGGTTCACATTTATAGTAATGCTTATGTATCACAAGTCCGACTGACTGCAGACTTCCAGGCTGACGGGCTCAAAATTGTGATTCTATTGTTTTGTGTCCTCCAAACAGCACTCGAAGTTCCGAGATATACAAATTGACAGGAGGATTCCCGGGCTGGCGGGCTCAAGATTGCGCTTATATTTGAAGAAGCCGTAAAAATTAATTTAGTTATAAAAATAAAAAAAGTTATTTTATATTATTAAGGGTTGATCATGTTAAAACGAAATGTTCATGATATCATTAACTTTAATAATGGTAATTCTTACTTTATTTTCTTAAAGTTTAACTTCTGAATTACTATCTCAAGCTTCCATATAACCATTAGCTTACATATTTTAATAAACTTTAATGAAATTTAAACTTTATGGTCTCAAACTTCCATTTATAACCATTCTCTTTCATAGATATTTAAAAAAAATATAGATATTATTTTAATTTTAAACATGTATTTTTTAAAAAATAATTTTAATTATTCAAATTAACATGAACAAATTTTTTATAATACTTTTATTTATTAATAATTTTATTATTATAAAATTTATCTTAATTTTATAAGAATATCAAATTTAATAAAATTTTGTTTTTTTTTAATATTTTCATAATTGAATTTTAAAACGTTTAACTAAATTTTTTAAGTTTATGGAAAATACTCTCAGTAAAAATCAAAATTTATTTTGAATAATTTATTTTTTTAATTTAAATTTCAAATAAAACTAATAAAATTTGAAAATAAGAATAGTTAATTTTAAGTTTTAAAAAAACTTTACTGTGTACTTTTGATTATAACTTTTTATTGAGGTCTAATAAACTTTCTTATCTATATAAACTTGGTTTTATTTTTTTGGGTGATATCTAAAAAACTTTGAATGGGATAAAAAAGTTGTATTTATTATTATTATATTTTGCTTGTTTGTATTAGTAATATATTAATTGAATTTAAAAGGTGTGATATATTAAATTATAATGATATGTGTTTTTTATTTTGAAAATATGAGGGAGAGTGTAAGATTGGATAGTGGGATACATCCAATAATTGTGTTTGTTTAATCTTTGTCCTTTAATAAATTAGTTATTCAACTATTAATTACAAATGAGAGATATTGTTGACGGATGGTGACCCCTATGAACTATCTAACATTATCTAAAAAATTTATTTCCAAATATTAAATATTAATACTCTACAATTTAATTACATAAATTTATTAAATGATGTTAAATCAATTTTATTTTAAATGTATGAATGATATAAACTTCGTTCTCTTTTATGACGTGATATCTAATAAAATTGGAATGTGATAATAACTATGTTTATTATTATTATATTTTGTATCTTTGTGTTTATTATTATTATTATTTTTTTTTTTTCCGAAAATGACTAGGTGCGCACATTGGTGGACTCAGGTTTCACATTTTTAGTCATGCTTCTATATTACGAGTCCACCTGACGACTTACTCATTCCATACTTAGGCACTTTTTGGATCGTGGGTTCCCGAGATGGATGGCTCAAAATTGCACTTCTATTGTTACGTGTCCTCCAAACAACACCCAGAGTTCTACGATATACAATTTGACAGGCAGACTCTCGGGCTAGTGGGTTCAAGATTGCGCTTATATTATAAATTTTGAAGAAGCCTTAAAAAGTAATTTAGATATAAAAATAAAAAAAAGTTATTTTATATTATTAAGGGTTGATCATGTTAAAATGAAATGTTCCTTGTTGAAGTGATTGAGTTGTACTGTGTTGTTCCAGCAATGGAAAAAGAGTGGACATTTTTACCAATCCTTTGGCAAATGAAAAGTTTTTGAATTCCATATCTTCATTGGGAGTGAAAACATTTCATAAGATGTTAAGAATAAAATCAGTGTTGGTTTTTAGCATTAAATTACTAATGACTTGTAGAATAAAATCTCTTAAGTAGATTAGTAATATCCTAAATAGAGAACTCTTGCAATGATTACATGCCATCTGTAGTTTCCAGTCTCCACAGGGCAGAAAAATCTACATCAAATAGCAAGAATTGGCTGAAAAAATCTCTATTCATGTAATATTGCACCTAGATGGCATCATAGGCATCTTCATACACTGCAAACTGTTGATAGTTTTTGTAACATCCCAAAAAATAAATTATTTTTGAGTTCAAAATTTCTTAGGAAATTATTCCATTTTTGGTAAATTCAAAATTGCAAAATTTTTGCCATTTATGGCAATTCCGAATTTCAAATTTAGTTAATTGTAATTGATGATTATGAATGTTGGGCAGAGATCTGATTTGACCCAACTAACTATTTGACTATGACACTTGTATGAAACAAAATATTTTATAATTATTGTTGAAGGAAAAATGGAACAACCATGTTAAAAATTAGTTGGCCATGACTCCATGAGTGGGAAACATGTTGGAACTACCTCAGGGTTGATTGTTACAAGTGGAAAATCCAGAATTTGGCCATTGGCAGCCCCTGTAAATCAAGGATTTGGAAAGCTACAAAAATTCCCCAGGGGGAAAAGACCTAGACACTTTTGTTTTTGGATATATAACATATGTGAGGAGGCAGGACATTGCCTAGTATTTTGGGAAACTATTGATTCTCTTGTTGTTATGAACACTAAATTTTGAGTGTGAGGCAAAGAGAAGTTGTTGAGACTAAAGGACTATTGCTGAGGTGGAGTTGTGAGTTTTCCCTCATGGATTCATGGTCAGGATAGGTGGTGAATGGAACAAGTGACTTTGGATGTTCTGTTCAAAGCTTGGGAGGAACGTGGTTGTTCCCTTTGTTTTTTAGCGAACTAGTTCAAATATGTTCATCTACCCTTTTTTGGTTATATATCTCTTGTTTTAAATGGTTGTCAGAATACATCTATATATTTTTGGGTAAATTATTTCTGATGAATTTCCTTTTAACTAAGGGTCGCTTGGATGTAAATGACTGAAAGAGTAGAGCTAGCATAATACTGTGTGATTAATGGCTGAAAGTTAAACTACAAATGGTTAGGAACAAACGTAGGATAAACCCCCTGCCAGTTTAAAGTTATACTTCGATTGAAAACTGCCTCCATACCCAAATTTCGAGTAGAATCAGAATGGTGTGAACATGATGGAATGTTCCTAGTTAAAGAATAAGTCAATCCGAATCTATTTTTGGATAATACAAATCCTATGTTTATATAAATGCAAGAATAGAAAATTATTATACACTCATATCTTACTATAAAAAGAATACACAGTGTAATAACCCTACCATAATATCGATGCATGACGAAAATTAAGATTCGTATAGAATCATATATATATATATATATATATATATATATATATATATATATATATATAATACCTATATAGGGGTGTGATGTTCGAACTCGACTTCGTCGAGATTTGATTTGAAGGAAAATTGTAGTTTAATTTCATTTATGCATGGCTGTAGAATTTTCCGGATTTCAGACCCAACAGGTGTTAAACTATAATGGAAGACAAATAGTCTCATTTATCTTAACAAAACTTCTAGAAAAATAATTAGGAACTAAAGGAACGAATCAAATCTTTAAACAAGGATTCTGGAAACGAATTGTTAGAAGGGAGAAAAATCGATGAACTCAATTAAATAGAAATACAAAAACCCTTTTTCATGAATATTCACAATTTGATAAGTTCGAAATATGATAACTGTATTAACAAGTAATAAATCATTCAGATAATATTGAAGTGAAGAAAATGATAGTTTCTATTGACTACAATGAATTTTTTTGAATACAATAATTAGGAAGGTAACAAAACAAAATTTTGGGAAACATATTTATGGAAGTATACAGGTTGATATGCCTTCTTTATAAATAGTATAGGCAACATAAATAACTATAATACCATTAATATTGGATTCAAATTTGCTAACCCTGGTATTTAAAAAAAAAAGTATACACGAGAAAGAATTAGGCGATAAAACCCTTGAAAGTTGGTAATACAAATCCTTTCAGACCAAAATCAAAATGTGTCCAACCTCACACATTACTATGTTCTCTTCCAACAGAGAGATATCAACATAAAAATAGGATTACTCTTAACCAACCGATACAGGAAATCAGGACAACACTTCACATATTAATGAAAAACTGGAATGGAACCATGGCCTTCATTCCTAGAACTAGGAAGGCTAAGTCTGAGAGTTACTGGGCACGAAACTCAAATACATTTTGCACGAAGGATAGGAAACAACATCCAAAATTATGCGTGGCTGAAATCTCTCCAAGAAATTATCATTTAAAACATTAGTAAAATATATGAAAGTAAAGTGAACGAAAATTTCAACATAATGATAAATGATAGCAACAGTGTATTCCAGAGTGGCACTCAACTTATGACATGAAGAATCGTGTCCTTCCCTTGTCGCATTCTGGCTGGATAGACATCCAGGCTGAGGGGAGGGTGGTCCAAGGACTTCCTGATGGCTACCCTCGCATCAACAGGGTCCCATCATTAGTGTTGGTACCAAATCATATAATCAATTTCTTACAAAATGAAATAATTAGCAGTGCTAACATTTAACATACAAATTGTATAAGACATGCCATGCGAGGAGGCCGACGACATAGTGTGAATGTAACACACAGAACATAGGCTATGTCTAAATGTTGAGTTTAAACCCTTCATGAAACGAGTGTCTAAATTGCAGAGAGTACTTATAAATCAACAATAAATACAGAGTTAACCTTCTACTGAATCCAAATGACGTATATAATCTACAGACAACGAAAATGACAAGAAGCCTTACAAACTCAAACATTGTATGTCGTGGGGATTTTTAATACACTGTTCAGAAAATACAGGAGTCGTATTTTTAATTGTACCAGACAGGAATGAATTATCCATTAAGGAAGCGTTACATTCGTAAGGACCAACTAAGGGTCTGATAAAATTTACAGAAGGGTGGATTCACCCTTTACAAAGAGAAGGAAATAAATACAATATAATATGCTGTACATAGTGTGAAATTTCAACCACATACTAAACCCCGCGTAGCCTCTCAAAGGTTCAACATCAGGTCTCGACACACATCAACAGAAAGACCATGGTGAATAATGATAACAGGGAAATAATGAAACCCTAAGTTTGAAACACACACGAGAACTAACGCAGGTGTAACCCTTTGAAAGAGAATCGGAACAAGGGGAATGGGATGCCGAGACCTCTCAGGAAGATGGAAAACAAAACCATAGTAAACATCTACTTATCCAGGAAATGGGAACAACTCAGGGAAGTTACAAGGAATAACGACAATGGGAGTTTCAATTAAGGACAAATAATATTTTAATCCAAGGGTCCTTCCACTGTAATAAAAACCCGAGCCTTCATTTAATAACCAAGCTATAGTGGTAACATAAGCTTACCAGGGAGGCGAATAACAACGACTGTTCCACCGGGTAACATCCTCCAAATCGATAGCCTTCACTGTTGAGAAAATAACATGCAGAGACATTCAGAGGGATCCACAATGATAAGAGAAAGCTTGCTTAACCCTAAGAGAAGCTCTTAGAATGTCATTTAAATGATGAGGGTACAAAGGTTGGTCTGGCCATGTGATGAGGTCGAGTTGGCATGATTAGATTACAGGAAGGGTCAGAGGAAATCCATTGAAACCCGCACCCACAAGACCTCCATTAATGGCAAGTTGAGAGCTTTAACTTCTTCTGACAAGTGAGTCATTCATCCCATGTCAAGAAAAATGCGTAGTTAGTTTAGTCCCTTCGTGACATGACCAGTTGGGCACATCTGTTTCCTTGCAGTTAACACATCGTTCAAGTGAATACTTCATTGGAATATTGTTTAGTTAAGATAGAGTTAAACGAGGATTAGGGTGGTATTTCGTTACCCGAACCCTTTAGACAAATGGTGATTGTAATATCACTAACCACGAATATCTCATAAAGGAACCCGCCTAATGATTTGAGCTATACCAATGATGCTAGGTATCATATATTAAGTCACTTATAATCTACTAAGGGGTACAACCTAACCCCATTACTTTAATATGATATATGAATTTTATTCCAAAATCAAGTGAGATAGTCATGTGCGCAAGCATAAAAAACTCATGTGTAAAGGAGAGATTAGGACCATACGATGAAAATTCGACACTAGTCTAACTTACTTGGAACATAAAACTTACAATTCCCTTCGGTCTCAAAACCACTGAAGTGGTTTTGAGACCGAAGGGAATTGTAAGTTTTATGTTCCAAGTAAGTTAGATTGGTGTCGAATTGTCATCATATGGTAGTCAAAACATAAGAATTATAAAAGGAATGCAAATTTCCTCCTCTTAACTTCGAATCTAATAAATGAAATTGGAGATTAATGTCCCATATAAAAAATTGTTTTATGACAAATTTGAAGTACATTACATTTTTTGAAGTCGATCGCGAAGTGCCAATTTTCACTAAGGTATTTAAGATTCGTGCTAGCCGTCAAACCATCTAATGTTTCCTTGGGAGATGGAAAAACTTTGTCTTTCAAGTCCAGAAAGGGGCTCAAGGGAATGTCGAGTTCATCGTTTGAAGCCTCTAGAAGATAACTGAGATCAACCCCTGAGTCCAAAACTTAGGTTTGGCCATCCTCGCCGCAAAAAATATCAACAACCACTGAATTGTTGCCAGAGTTGTAAGGGTGATAAGAAATTGAATATGTCACCACAATCTCTTCCTCGAGAATTCTCATGACTCCGTCTATGTGTTCCACACTGGGAGCACATTATTTTTTGTTGTTGTATGCCAATGTTTTGTCTAAATTCAGTAGATGAAGAAATAAAATTGTTTCTTCATGGTGGAAGCGTTTTGGCTCCCCGATGTCAATGAAGTCCAGCAAATCCTCGGGCTCACAACCACATTTTCTAAGAGTCTCAGAAATTCCTGAAAGGTGTCCTAGAGACTCTAATAGGGAACACAATGGGTGTGAAGAGACGAGAAGAGGAAGATAGTTTAGTTGCAATGAAGAACTAGTATTCCTGCTATTATTGTCGAGACGGGTAGCAAAGCGATTATGAGAGAAGTGGAAAGCGAGATTGAGTACATAGAACAAAGCCAAGGCACAAGAAGTTTTCTATATAAAGAGTATGGGAGGATTTGGAAGATGAGGGAATAGTCTGGTGTTGTCACAAGAGTTAACTCTAGGCTGTAATAGAGCCAAGCCTTAGCACATTTTTAATGAGATAATAAATCATTGCTCAGAACTTGACTTGGGTTGCTACAAGCCAATCCCCGAGGTAACCTGAACCACTTTTGATTGGAAACTGCCCCTTCCAACCTGAGAGGGATCTCTCGAAAATATGTCACAATAGGATATTCAATAAGCTTAACAGTGGGAAGATCTTTGGGTAACAAAAAGTTTTGGGTTTTTAGGGTTGGACCAGAAGGTAGTCCATTGAGAATGGAGTAAAATGATCAAGAAAATAATAAGAGTGTTTCGGCAATGGAAATCCATGGAATAGAGGCAAGGTAGAAGCTGATTACAGAGAGAAGGATTTATAAAAGTATGGCAGTAGAATAGAGAGAAAGCATATCAAAATGCAAGGAACACTTAGCAATGACTGAATTCCAAGCATAAATCAATGGAAAGAGATGGTTGGGACAGAGCATATATCCAAGGATGAATTCTGAACCTTTAGATCTCTACAAGAAACAACCTATAACATGTCATGCAATAGAGCATCTATCAAATGGATAAATTCCATTACAAACACAGTCACAAATCGGGAAGAAAATGGAAATAAAACCAAGTGAAATGCTGCAAGGATGAAGCAATAAGAGATTCTTTGCAAACAAAATCACAAGAATCTCTGTTGTATATTAAAAATGGCTCTGCACTCTTTTAGTACCTCTCGTGACTTGATTTCTGGGTAAAAACGCATCTACACTTTCGGCAACTAAGGGCATATGAAACCTGAGATTTAAGCTACTGAAAGTCTGCACTTTCGGTAGCTAAACACTATAAATTTTTTCCTCCTAAGCTACTAAAAGCCAAATTTTCAATATTTGTTCCAACATCTGGGATGGGAAGGGGATTTGAATTATAATGTGGAATATTGTAGACAGGAAGCATGGCTTGTGTCTAGAATCTCTCGGGCCTTTAAATATTGGTGAATGGTTTACTTTACATCAACGGTACCAATTTTTTGATCGATCTGTTCAAGAAAGTCTATCAAGGGATCATTTCCACGTCACGAGGCAGATAAGTGATATATCACCATTTCTTTTAACCCTAATTTATCTCGGGAGACATATCAGGGTTTTTTCTAGGGTACAGGCGCGAGTCACAGTCACTTAAATGAACCCTCAGAAACACACATGACAACCTTATCTTAATATATGCATAAAATTATGAATTTTGGATGACGTTGATAAGGATATATACATTCGAATAAATTTTTATTAAAGGAAAAATTAGGCACATTTTCTTAAGAATTGGATTAGCAATTAGTCATTATACTACAATTCCTAATTAACAATTCAGTCCCTTAGAATTCGACATCTATGCAACATTCTGTAAGCAAACTGCATTGTTATTTCTGATAGATTGAAGGGTTATTGCTGTTGGACCTTGTAGATCTTCAAATTTTATTTCAGTGCGTGAGAACTTAAATCCTCTACTGTATGTATTTAATTCTACAATGCCAATCCAAGCTGCTTTTACATCAAAGGACAAAGAAATGACTATTATTTAAAGATTTATATTACAAATAACTCTACGATAACTAATCCCGAACTACATACCAGACCTGCATGAGCAATATCTGCCTATTACATAGACCATGGTTTAGGCATTCTCATATTCGATGCCATACTTGCCTTTTTCTTTGTTTGATATACTATTTTACAATCGAAGGAATTTCTTCAAACGGTTGAAAATTGAAGACAGGATTTTTGTGACCATTTCCTTCTATGCCTTTTTCTTTGTTTGATATACTATTTTACAATCGAAGGAATTTCTTCAAACGGTTGAAAATCGAAGACAGGATTTTTGTGACCATTTCCTTCTATGGGAAAATGATTAATCCACCAAAAATCCAATAACTAATCTTTTTCATGTTTCTTTCAAAAAAACAAATGTAGATGGTATGAACGAGTGAACTCAAATATCATCAAAATCCTAGTAATTTAATCTGAATATACTAGATAAAATAGAAGTTCAAAATGAGTAGAAGAACCAACTTATTGTAATGAAATTCCCATTGTTTTGGTCATCATCCCGATGGTAGTTATCGGAAATTATACCCACGCTTGATGATGTGTAGGACTCTGGATCTTTAATGGGCGAGTTCTTATTGGGAAGAGGTTGTGTAGTTTTAGGGTTTCCTTCGGTTGGCTATATTATATTATTATCTAATATAAGGTTAGCAAAATCAGTGCACACAGAGCTCGTTAGGGCCTCTATTTCCGTTTAGTGATATAAAGAGCATAGAAGTCGATTCTCAGGCCGAAGATGACAACTCTGCCCCTCTACAATATGAGAAACTTGCATTCCTAATATTTATGATGGTGGCGTACAACCTTGCGGCCAAGGCCACCAAATTATAGACTGACTGGAGAGCCAAGAGCGGTAAGAGAAAGTGGAGCTCACCTGACAATATCTAGGACAGGAAGGGGGGATGCGGAGTTAGGACATGCTTCCATGCTTCCATTTCTTGGTGGCTCCATTTTCTTTAATATCTTGACAGATCATGCATGAAAATTACAGCTGGATGGAGTAACCATAGCACGTGCCAAGGGATCCTACATCCAAACTATAGTTGGACAGTGTAGCTATAGCTGGTGGACACCACAACAATAAACATAATACTATTTATAATTAATGAAACTTAGGAAAAATTTAGCTAGTAGAAAATGCTAAGACAAACATTCAAACTAATGCTAACATTAATCCGGCTTCGAGCAATGCATAATAAAATATATAAGTGTTAATCCAAGATCTTCATGAATTAAAACATCGGGAATAACGAATCTAGCAATAAGACTTTGAATCTATTCTCCAATGAGATGGTGACATATAAGGTTTTTTTATTATATAAAAAATAATGTTTTTAGTTCTAGAGAGATGATGAAAAAATTTATAGTCAAAGGACATATTAATATGAATTCAATGAATTATCAATTGCTATAGTCCCTCTATACCTTCGGTAGGGACTAACCAAATTCTATGAGTGCTTTATTTTTATTTACTTTTGAACATTGTAGTTTCCCTTAATCTTTTTCATGTTATGCAATTTTTACTAATTAAATATATTTAAAAAATGAATATTTATTACAAATAATCATTCCTTTAATACAACAAAAATAAAAAAATAAATGGAAAATTTATTATTAGCTAGAGCTATTTCTATTTTGATGCTTTCGTTTTCTCGTTGCTTTGCTTAGTTGTTTCTCTGAAAATGTCTAGGTGCGTGGTTTGGCGGACTCACGGGTTCACATTTATAGTCATGCTTTTGTATCACGAATCCGACCACGAATCCGACCAATGGCTTCGTCATTCCATACTTAGCCACTTTTTCGATCGCAGGTTCCCGAGTTGGCAGGTTCAAAATTGCGTTTCTATTGTTTTGTGTCCTCCAAATAACACTTGAAGTTCAACATTTGGACTCTCGAGCTTGCGAGCTCAAGATTGTGCTTATATTATAAATTTTGAAGAATTTAGTTATAAAAATAAATAAAAGTTATTTTATATTATTAAGGCTTGATCATGTTAAAATGAAATGTTCATGATACCATTAACTTTGATTATTGTAATTTATACTTTATTTTCTTAAAATTTAACTTCTGAATTATTATCTCAAACTTCTATATAACCATTCGCTTACATATTTTAATAAACTTTAACAAAATTTAAACTTTATGGTCTCAAACATCCATTTATAACCATTCTCTTTGATAGATATTTTAATAAATTCTAGATATTATTTTAATTTTAAACGTATTTTTTTAAAAACAATTTTAATTATTCAAATTAAAATGAATAAAATTTTATAATAATTTTATTTATTAATAATTTCATTATTATAAAATTTATATTAATTCTATAAAAATATAAAATATAATATAGTTGTGTTTTTTAATATTTTCATAATTGAATTTTAAATTTTTTAACTATTTTTTTCAAGTTTATGGTAAATACACCATGAGTAAAAATCAAAATTTATTTTGAATAATTTATTTTTTTAATTTAAATTTCAAATAAAATTAACAAAATTTGAAAATACGAATAGTTAATTTTAAGTTTTAAAAAAACTTTACTCTGTAATTTTGATTATAACTTTTTATTGATGTCTAATAAACTTTCTCATCTATATAAACTTGGTTGTATTCTTTTTGGGTGATACCTAATAAACTTTGAATGAAATAAATTTTATTTATTTATTATTATAATATTTTGCATGTTTGTATTAGTAATATATTAATTGAATTTAAAAGGTGTGATATATTAAATGATAGTGATAGGTGTTTTTTATTTTGAAAATATGAGGGAGGGTGTAAGATTGGATGGTTGGATACACCCATAATTGTCTTCGTTTAATCTTTATCTTTTAATAAATTAGTTATTCAACTATTAATTATTGATGAGAGATACCGTTGATGGATGGTGATCCCTATCATCTATCTAACATTATCTAAAAAGATTATTTCCAAATATTAAATTAGTAATATTAAATATTAATATTGTACAATTTAATTACATAAAATTATTAAAGGTTGTTAAATCCATTTTTTTTTAAAATGTATGAACGATAGTTTTCTTTTATGAGGTGATATCTAATAAACTTGGAATGGGATAACACATTTATAGTCATGCTTATGTATCACAAGTTTGTATCACGAGGCTGGTTGGTTCAAAATTGTTCTTCTATTGTTCTATGTCCAAAAAACACCCGAAGTTCCGTGATATACAAATTGACAAGCAGATTCCTAGGATGGGGTGCTCAAGATTGCACTTATTTTATAAATTTTGAAGAATCCTTGAAAAGTAATTTAGTTATAAAAATAAAAATGTTAGTTTATATTATTAAGGGTTCATCATGTTAAAATGAAATGTTCATTGATGAAGTGATTAAGTTGTATAGTGTTGTTCCACCAACGAACAAAGAGAGGAGAGTTTTACCAATCCTTTGGAAAATGAAAAGTTTCGGAATTCCATATCTTCATTGGGAGTGAAAACATTTCATAAGATGTTAAGAATAAAATCAGTGTTGGTTTTCAGCATTAAATTACCACTGACTCGTAGAATAAAATCTCTTGAGTAGATTAGTAGTCTCCTAAATAGAGAACACTTGCAATGATTACAAGCCGCCGACAGTTTTTAGTCTCCACGAGGCAGAAAAATCGACATCAAATAACAGGCCTTGGCTGAAAAAATATATATTCATATAATCTTGCACCTGGCTGACATCATAGGCATCTTCATACACTGCAAACTGTTGATAGTTTTCGAGGTCGATCTCGAAGTGCCAGTTTTCACTAAGGTATTTAAGATCTGTGCTATCTGCCAAACCATCTAATGTTTCATTGGGAGATGGACATACTTTGTCTTTCAAGTCCAGAATGGGGCTCAAGGGAATGTGGAGTTCATCATATGAAGCCTCCAGAAGATAACTCAGATGAAGACCTTAGTCTGAAACTCAGTTTTGGCCATCTTGGACGCTAAAAATATCGGTGGCCGCTGAATTATCGCCAGAGTTGGAGGGGTGATAAGAAGTGGAAGATGTCACCGCAATATCTTCCTCCAGGCTTCTCATGAATCTGTTTATAGGATCCTAATTGGGAGCACATTCTTCTTCATCATCGTATTCCAACGTTTTGTCTAATTGCAGCAGATGAAGAAACAAATATGTTTCTTCATGGTGGAAGCGTTTTGGCTCCCCAACGTCAATGAAGTCTAGCATTTTCTGAGAGTCTCAGACATGCCTGAAAGGTGTCCTCGAGACTCGAACAAGGAACACAATGGGTGTGAAGAGATGAGAAGAGGAAGATAGTTCAACTTCAACGAAGAAATGGTCTTCTTGCTATTATTGTCGATATGGGTAGCAAAGAAATAATAGAGAAGTGGGAAGCGGGATTGAGTACATAGAACTAACCCATGGCACAATAAGTCTTATATATAATGAGTATGGGAGGATTTGGCAGAAGAAGGAACAATATGGGATGGGAAGGGGATTTAAATGATCATGTGGAAGATTGAAGACAAGAAGCATGGCTCATGTCTGGCATCTCTCGGGCCTTTAAATATTGGTGAATGGTTTGATTTACAACAAAGATATCAATTTTTTGATCGATCCGTTCAAGAATGTCTGTCAAGGGATCATTTCCACGTCATGAGGCGGATAATCGATTTATCGTTGGTCCTTTTAACCCTAATTTATGTCGGGAGTCATATCAGGGTTTGATATAGGGTATAGGCATGAGTCACGATCACTTAAATGAACCATCAGCAACGAGCATGACAACCTTATCTTTAGATATGCATAAAATTATGGATTTTGGATGACATTAATAAGGATATATATATTTGAATAAATTTTGGTATGCATTCTTATTTCTAATTGATTAAAGGCTTATTGATGTTGGACCTTGCAGATCTTCAAAGTTTATTTCATTGTGAGAGAACTTAAATCCTTTGATGTATGTATTTAATTCTACAATGCTAATCCAGACAACTTTTACATCAAAGGACAAAGAAATGGTTGTTATTTAAAGATTTATATTACGAATAACTCTACAATAACTAATCCCCAACTGCATACCAGACTTGCATGAGAAATCTCTACCTGTTATAGAGACCATGGTTTAGGCAGTCTCTTATTCGATGCCATACTCTCCTTTTTCTATATTTGGTATACTATTTTAGAATCGAAGAATTTCTTCTAACGATTGAAAACAGAAGACAGAGGCTTTTTGTGACCATTTCCTTCTATGGGAAAAGGATTAATGCACCAAAACGCCAATAACTACTCTTTTTCATGTTTCTTTCCAAAACAAATGTAGATGGTATGAACGAGTGAACGCAAATATCATCAAAATCCTAGAAACTGAATCTAAATATACCAGAGAAAATAAAAGTTCAAAACAAGTAGAAGAACCAACTTACTGTAATGAAATTCCCATTGTTTTGGCCATCATCCTGATGGTAGTTATAGGAAATTATACCCATGCTTGATGATGTGTAGGACTCTGGATCTTTCACGTGCGAGTTCTTGTTGGGAAGAGGTTGTATAGTTTTAGGGTTTCCTTGGGTTGGCTATAATATATTATTATCTAATATAGGGCCAGCAAAATCATTTCACACAGAGCTCGTTAGGGCCTCTGTTTCCATTTAGTGATATCAAGAGCTTGCAGGCCGATTCTCAGGATGAAGATGACAACTCCACCCCTCTACAATATGAGAAAATTTCATTCCTAATATTTCTCGCAGCGACGTAAACCCTTGCGGCCAAGGCCACTAAATTCTCGGCTGAATGGAGAGCCAAGAGTGGCAAGAGAAGGTATATCTCACTTGGAAATAGCTAGGACAAGAAGGGGGGATGCGAAAAAGGCTTCCAGTTGCAGATGACATGCTTCCATGCTTCCATTTCTTGGTTTCTCCTTTTTCTTTAATAGCTCGATGGATCATGCATGCAAATTACAGTTGGATGGAGCATACATAGCGCATACCAAGGGATCCTGCATCCAAACTACAGCTGGACAGTGCATCTATAGCGGGTGGACACCACAACAACAAACATAATAATATTTATAATTAACGAAACTTAGGATAAATCTAGCTAGAAGAAAATGCTAAGACAAACATTCAAACTAATGCTACCACTAATCCACCTTTGAGCAATGCATAAGAAAATATATGTGTATTAATCCACATTATAGTTTCTCTTAATCTTGTTCATGTTCTTCTATTTTAACTAATTAAATATATTTAAAAAATGAATATTTATTACAAATAATCATCCCTTTAATACAAATACAAATACAAAAAAATGGAATATTTATTATTAGCAAGAGCTATTTCTATTTTGAGCTTCCTCTTTCTGGTTGCTTTTCTTAGGCATTTTTTGAAAATGTCTAGGTGCGTGGGTTGGCAGACTCATGGGTTCACATTTATAGTCATGCTTCTCTATCACAAGTCTGACCGATGACTTCCTCATTCCATACTTAGTCTGTGACATCCCAAAAAAAGAAAGTATTTTCGAAAGTCAAAATTTGCTAGAAAAACTATTCCGTTTTTAGTAAATTCAAATTTGGAAAACTTTTGCCATTTATGGAAATTCTAAATTTCGAATTTGATAAATTGTAATTAATTATTATGACTGTTGGGCAGAGACTTGATTTGACCCAAATAACTATTTGACTATGACACTTGTATGTAAACAGAATATTGTTTTATTTATTGCAGGAGGACAAATGGAACATCCATGTTAAATTTAGCTGATCATGACTCCATGAGAGGGGAACATGTTGGAACTACCTCTGGGCTAATTTTTACAAGTGGAAAATCAAGGATTTGGCCATTGGCAGCCGCTGAAAATCAAGGATTTGGCCATTGGCAGCCGCTGAAAATCACAGATTTGGAAAGCTGTGAAAATTCCCAAGGGGAGGGAAAAGACCTAGGCAAAAAAAATGACTTTGCATATATAGCATATGGGAGGAGGCAAGACGTTGCCAAGTATGCTGGGGAAAAAGGATTACCTCTTACTGTTATGAATACTCATTGCTGAGTGTGAGGCAAGAAGAAGTTTTTCTGAAGATTAAACGACGTTGCTGAGGAGGAGTTCCAAGTTAATCCTCATGGATTCATGGCCAGGCTAGGGGGTGAACAAAACAAGTGAATTGGTTTCCCTGTTCTATGGTTGGGAGGAATGTGGTTGTTCCCTTTGTCTTCCCGCGAATTGGTTCATATATGTTTTTTTCTCCTCTACTTCAATGATTATATATGCCTATTGTAATGCATCGGTTAGTGTTAAAAGTGAAATATTTTCCGTGGATAAAATCTGTTCATCTATATGAAGTTTATAACAGACAACCAAATTTTGGAATTGTCTCTTCTGTAAATGAATCTCTAGGCGGAACTATCTATATATACAGATCTATTTGTAGTTCGTACTTTGCATAGGCGTTACTGATTAAACGAAAATGGAATGACTACAATAGACACTCACTATGCAGATATCTGATGTCATATTATGTAAACAAACAAATTATTTCAACAGAAAATCAACTACAGGTCATGACGATTGATTTACTCGAAATTATTATCTGACTTAGATATATGAGAAATGTTTTGCTATTTAATTCTGAAGGGAAATGTGACTGTAGTTTTATGAATCTTACTCCATGAATTATGTTAAGAGCCTATTGCTAGTTTGATACTTGTTGTACATTGATTTCCTATTAGTAATCACCCTTTGGAGATAAATCTGGATATGTTGAAACCTCTTATACCCATATTGCACACATATATGGAATCATGTGGGTATTTGAGAGTAATTCTCTACCTGATTGAAACTACTTTTGCAAATGGTTATGGCATAGTTGGAAATACCTATGCATACAAGTACTTAAACATATAGATATACACGCATTGGAATAATTTTG
>ML781911.1:140906-173479 GCA_009831015.1 Picea engelmannii | reverse complement strand
ATATAGATATCGACAATTATTATGGAAGTTCGAACAATGATTAGATATAATTGACCATACTTTAAGTTTTGGAATCTAACTTCGAACAATTTTAAAACTTGTCAAGAATCTATGGTTATATATAACTAAATGCTAGAGGCGCGAGGGCCAATAAATTCTAAAGAGAGCTATTCTAGAACCCGAGACTGGGTTTACACATATCCGATAAATTTGCAAACCTTGATATTAAAATTTATAACTCGTCCAAGAAATGGTACCTGATTGATAGCAATATTTTTCATACGAAACAATTCTTTTAGTAAATAGGACTATCAATCTATTTTGGCCAATAACGAAAGATCGAAAGTATAGAAGAAATTATACAAATCCAAAAATTACAGTAAGAAAGCTACAGAACCACAATGTTCATGAGAACCCTTCAAAATTAGGGCAAAAACGCTATGATAGATGCTGTGGAATTAAGTATTGTAAACCAAAAAGTCTATGCAATAAAATCGATTCATAGAGTATAAAGCTCAGGATTATAACGTGTTTTATTTTATACAATGCATAACTGAAATACAGATTATTTGACAATAGCCACGGCAACAAAATTACAGAGTTAGTTTGAGACTAGAGTGGGGAAAATGTTTGAATAAAGGCACCCGACAATCGTTTCCTTTTTTTTCAAAAGAGCCCTGTGTAGTAATTTTTACATATAGCAGTCATGCCAGGAAGTTAAGAAATTTTTTACATAGTTTGACCAAACTCAAATCGAACATGGAACTTTATGCCAGAGGGGTTACACTTCATCCTAACAATAATGAGGGTGAAATAGAACTAATTGAAAATGAAAAATTGGATGGAGCCACGAGCCATTTTCCTAGCAACTGTAGAGTTAAAATTGAGAGGAGATGGGATTGGAAACCGAATACCTTTTGTGCCAAGAACAGGGGCGATTATCCAAAACTTTCCTAGACTGAAGCCCTGCAAAAGTATACCCTATAATTAGTAGCATAATATGAAAGAGAAGTAAAAGGAACGACAATAGAATGGTGATTGTTCACAGTCAGGGTATGCTTGAGTGATACTCAACTTCCGTTTGGTAGGCTCGTTCTCTTCCTCTGTTCATCTCGTCGCGCTCTGTCTGGATATACGCCAGGCCGAGGGTGGATGGTGCTTTAACCCTTGATGGGTACCCTTGCATCAATAGGGCCCATCTTTAGTGCTCATACAAATCCTTGGAAACGAAACAAAACCAACAATGAGGAAATATTTACACAGCAATTGATGATTTTAATGGAATGTATTAATCCACAGTATCAAGTCCTTATAATGCATAAATGATATAAGACATATTGTGTGCAAACATGGTATAAACTTTCTAACTAAACTGGAACTACATAGATCCATCCGGAGCCAAATGGCATACAATGGTGTTAAGGTGACAAACGATACCGAGATGCCCCAGCTTTTGAATCCAATTTACTAGACCAAGATAAATACAATAACTGTTATAAGTAAGGATTGGAATGAACCACAGGATAGCATCATTGGACTGCTCAACATTGGCAGCAGTATCAATTCTTTTCGATACCAATCAAAACTCCAGATTTAGAGAATTTAAGACAAGCGAAAGAATAAGATAAGACAATTTAGGGCTTTCCACCCAATCTTACAATAGTCGACTCGAGCCTCAGAGTAGGTTACTAGAGGGTCCGTAAGGAACCCTGTTATCAACAGAGCTATGAAAACCTATACCCCAGAGTATGGACAAATGAAGAACGATTACCTTCCCTCTAAGAAAGTCCAGGGGAAACATTGATAACTTCAAAGGGAATCATTTCCCCAAGAATGTGATGACTATGGAAGTATTACATAGAAGCAATAATAGGATAAGGGTTCAAAAAAAAGAAAGAAAACATAACAACAGTTGTAGGACGATTATAGCAGCACTATACTGACTCTCCCAAATTGCTCCACCTAAGTTACTCAACTATGGTATTATGGTTAAGGAAGACTTACGAGGGACTTGGTCCATGCCATCGGATGCATCGGTGGAACGACCTCCAAAACAAAAGTTTTTGCCACTAAGAAAATGATACGCAGAGCCCCTTCGCAGAACTCAATAATGCAAAACTGTAAGCCCATGAAACCCTAAGAGACACTTTCTTTTCTCAAATTAAATGTGAAGGGAACAAAGGACGGTTAGACATGTGATATGGGAAGAACCAGTGTGACACATTGGTTGAAAATCCAGGTGAGTTACCATGTAACTTACGCTCATAGGATTTCCATTAATGGTGGGTACGGAGTCTTAACTACTCTAGGCAGTGGACCTTTCATTTCCTTAAAGAATGTCACGATTAGACCCCCTCCTTGGCTCAACAAGAATCAAATCCCATTCCAAATCCGTGGCGTTAGCTTTAACTAGCAGTTCGACCAAGATAAATCTTTGTTGGAACACCATAAGTCGGGGTAACGAAAGTTAACATAACCCTCGTTTATCAAAGTTCCTTTGATATTGGACTAGAACTTTCACTACGATCACCCTCATGGCTATCTAGATGGAATTTAAATAGTGTGTCCTAAGAGTAATTTACTTAAGTGGACATGCGCATGAAATTAGATATCTCATGTTAAAGAATGACCTCTAACATAAGTCCTTATGTTAAAGAGTGAATTGTAACATTGAAATCTGAGTTCGAATATTATCTGCATAGAACTACAGATACATATAAGTAAATAGAACGAAGGTAGAAGGAAATTGCTAGCACCATGGAGGTTTACCCTTATAATATTTTCTATTAGAAGTGAGTTAAGATGATGTAGATATAACATTTGTAGTAAGTCGGTATTAGGATTTATACCTCAGGTTTTTTATAACAAGAGTTGGTTAGGATCTTTCCTTCTACCAAGTAATCTTTGTAAACAAAATTTGAAGAGTTTGCGATTAGAAAAGTTTTTTTTGTATGGTAAATTCGAGGTTTATTACATATGGTATCAGAACAAAGGTTACAACACTGGACCTGAGCAGTGCCATTGTAGTTGCTTTATATATATTCTATTTAAGTAAAACTAATAATCCTTTTTGTTACAAACAAAAAAACCTTTCTGTTTTGTGTGAATTATGGCAACTCAGGATGATGCAGAAATCAGAATGGAAGGGGATCCAGAGCAAGGACCTCCAGGAGATCCAAGATAGAATAGTGACGGAAGCTCACCTATGGAAGTGCTGGAAACAATGAGGAATTTTATTGTTGAACTGCAGGTTTTCAAAGCAGACAATGAGAAACTGAAGAAAGCACAGCAGGAATAGCAGAAGATAAATGAAGTCTTGCTGTGCAACATAGTAACCAAGAAAAGCCCAAAAGATGATAATTATGAAGAAGAGGTCAGTAAAAGGGCCTCCAAGAAATTTGGTCCTGAAGGAGAAAAAGATGACAGCTCATCTGAGGGTACCCCTTCAACTGAATATAAAGAAAAACCAGATAGAAAAAGGAAACAAGTAGATCATCTTCAAGGGGAATTCAAGAAGATTAAACCTGCTACATTTGACGGGGAATCCAGAACAGGTGAGGAAGCTGAGGCATGGTTATTAGATATCAAAAAATATTTCCAATATACAACTGTTCCAGCAATATGAAAGTCAGAATGGCTATTTACAACCTGAAAGGAAAGGCCAACATCTAGTGGCAAGATATGAAATTGGCAAAGGGCTTAAAAGAAAAACAGATGGAATGGTCTGACTTCAATAAATATTCAAAAAACAGTACCTATCTGAAAGCTACTATGAAAGGAAAACGAAAGAATTTTACGAGTTAAGACTTGGACAGATGACAATGGAAGACCTTATAAATAAATTCCTAGAATTACTAAGGTCTGTACCTTACATTCGGGAGGATAAGGTGAAAATCTAGCGATTCTTAAGTTGTTTACCATAGTCCTACAGGGACAGAATTGAGTTTGACAACCCCAAATCCTTGAGTGAAGTATTCAGGAAAGCACAAATGTGCCACAACCAGTATAAACAACCGACAGAGATTCCCAAAGCCTGGAAGGATAAGAAACAAGATCAAATGAACTAGCGGAAGAAGGGGTACCAACCAACTCCTTACTGGAGTGTAGCAAAAAGCTTTCCGAGAAAATATTTTCACTCTAACCATCCGAATATGCAAGGCAGTGGTAAACCGGTAAATCTGGGAACGAAGAAGTTTGGGGATAGCCCCCGCGAACCGTTAAAGTGCTAGGAATGTGGAGAACCTCACCTAAGGAGGAACTGCCCACGTTTAATTTCAGCAAACTGAACTGCTATTCATAACTTGCAGGAAGCCTCGACGGTGGGTGATGTGGGCAAAATCATGCATCGAATAAATGCATCCATAGGTGGTTGGCAAGATGACCACCAGTCCTCTGTGGTAGAAATCGAAGGTAAAATCAATGACTTTCAAATTTTTGTTTTAATTGACCTTGGAGCTACGCTAAGTTATATTACTCCTGGTATAGTAGAGTCAAATAAACTTAAGAAACTGAAGCATGCAAAATCATGGCTTGTACAACTAGCTACCGGAACTAAAAGGAAAGTAGTTGAATTTATTTCTGATTTTGAGTTCATCTTAGATGGTCAGAACATAAGGATAAATTTGAACATCCTACCCCTAGGATCTTATGATATGATTATCGAAATGGATTGGTTGGAAAAGCACAAGGCAGTACTCAGTTTTTATACAAAGACACTTAACTATAAAGACGGTTATGACACTACTAGAACAACCCAAGGTGTACCAAAACCTGTATCAGTTAGACAATTTTCCGCGATGCAATTCAAGAAATGCATGAGAAAGGGATTTCAAGTTTATGCCATCCAAGTAACAAACCTGTTAGAAAAGAAAGACAAACCTTACTTGGAAGACTTTGTTGTTTTACGCGATTTCAGAGACGTATTCGTTGATGAAATACCTGAATTACCCCCTAGAAGAGAAATAAACTTCTCCATAGACCTACTCCCTGGTTCAGCCCCTATCTCGAAAGTACCTTACCGAATGAGTATACCAGAATTAACATAATTGAAAATCCAACTGTAGGAGTTATTGGGAAAAGAGTATATCAGACCAAGTATTTCACCTTGGGGAGCACCTGTCCTCTTTGTGAAGAAGAAAGACAGTACTCTAAGACTATGTATTGATTATAGACAATTGAACAAAGTGACTATTAAAAAAAAGTACCCTTTACCTAGGATAAATGATCTGTTCGATCAAGTAGGTGGGGAAAAGATCTTTTCGAAGTTGGATTTATGATCTGGATATCATCAAGTTAGGATAAAAGATGAGGACATAAGAAATACAACTTTTCGAACAAGATATGGACATTACAAATTTGTGGTCATACCTTTCGAACTTACTAACGTGCCAACCACATTCATGTGCTTAATGAATAGTATTTTTAGTCAATACTTGGACAAATTTGTGTTGGTGTTTATTGACGATATACTGGTATATTCAAAAATAGAAGAAGAACATGAAGAACACTTAAGAATCGTTGTGCAAACTTTGAGGAAACACCAACTGTATGCTAAATTCGATAAGTGAGATTTTTATCAGAAGAAGATACAACACCTAGGACATGTCATTTCTGCAGAAGGCATTGCAATCAACCCTAAGAAAGTAAGAGCTATTATGGAATGGCCGGTACCGAAGGATGTAGCATACATCCAGTCATTCATGGGAATCACCGGATATTATCACAGATTTATAGAGGGGTTTTCCAAAATAGCCTACCCCATCACATCGTTACAAAAGAAAGGGACCAAGTTTAACTGGCCACAAAAGTGCCAAGATAGTTTTAATATGTTGAAGGAATTATTAACGACTGCACCCATTCTAAAGGTAGCAGACCCAGATAAAGACTTCACGGTTTGTGTTGACGCGAGTGAAGAAAGACTAGGTGGTGTCCTAACTCAAGAAGGACACGTTATTTTCTATGAGTTCCGAAAGTTAAAGGAACATGAGCGAAAATACGTCACTCATGATTTAGAATTGGCAGCAATAATACACGCCTTAAAAATGTGGCGACACTACATAATGGGCAGAAAGTTTCTACTATTGACAGATACCAGCGAGGTGAAATACCTATTCAACCAAACAGATATTAACGCAAGGCAAGCAAGGTGACTAGCCTTTTTGAGCGAATTCAAGTTTGAGGTAAGACATATCAAAGGTAAGGGAAATAAGGTAGCAGATGCTTTAAGAAGAAGAGTCCACGGGATATTTGAGATAAACGTCAGTAGGGAAAAAAGTGATCTGGAACAAAGAATAAGGACGACAAGTATTAATGACAAATTTACACTAAGTTAGTGGAAAAATTACATGACCTACAACAAACTCACAAGAACGAGACTTGAGTATCGATAAAGATGGGTTACTACGTTTTAAAAACAAACTTTACATACCCAATTCAACAAAGTTAAAGATAACAGTTCTTGACGAAGTGCATAAGAAACCATATTCTAGTCATCCAGGATACCAGAAAACGATAACAACACTCAGGAATTTTTTCTATTGGCCTAATATGAAGGGAAAAACAACAGAATACTTGGCTAGGTGCCAAGACTGTCAGTAGGTAAAGGCTGAACACCAACATCCAACCGGCCTATTACAACCATTACCAGTACTAGAATGGAAATGGGAGACCATATCACTGGACTTTATTACAGGTTTACCCAAAACTCAGAAACAAAATGACTCTATCATGGTTGTAGTCAATAAACTCAGTAAGTCTTCACACTTTATTCCAGTAAAGTCTACTTTTAAATCTATAAACATTGTTGAAATATTTATGAAAGAAATTTTTAGATTGCATGGTATTCCTAAAATAGTAATTTCAGATATAGATGTAAAATTCACGTCCGCTTTTTGGAAGGAATTGTTTGCAGGGCTAAATACCAAAATGAATTTCAGTATGAGCTATCATCCACAAATGGATGGACAAACCAAATCATAGAATATATGCTCTGCATGTACGTAAGAAGAAAACCGAGCAAATGGGAAGACTATCTACACCTGGTAGAATTTGCATATAACAATGGGTACCAAACTTTGGATAAGCTAAGCCCCTTCGAAGTACTGTATGATAGGAAGTGTACGACTCCAATTAGCTGGGACAACTTGGCTGACAGACTTATGGTTGGACAAGAGATGCTCCAAGAAATGGAGAATACAGTAAGAAAGGTACAACGAAACTTAAAAGAGGCACAGGACAAGCATAAGAGTTATGCGGACCAAAAAAGAAGACACTTGGAGTTTCAAGTAGGGGATCATGTTTATTTAAAATTCAAAGCCCGGAAGAGTTCACTAAAACGTGGAAACTGTGCCAAGATGGCACCCAGGTTTTGTGGGCCCTTCGAGATACTAGCTCAAATTAGACCCATGGCATACCAACTTGCACTTCCAGCTAATCTAAAAATTCATAATGTATTTCATGGTTCTTTATTAAAAAAATATGTTCATGACCCTACTCATATCATTGATTGGAACTTGGTGTAGGTAGAACCAGAAGGCGAGTTCTAGGCGGTACCCCTGCGTCTTCTAGACCGGAGAGAAATAACACTTTGGAACAGATTCGTCGCTTAGGTAAACGTGCAATGGAAGCACTTTAGTCCTGAGGAGGCCACTTGGGAATTGGAAGGATATTTGTCGAAATCTCATCCAATCTTGTTCCAAGAAATGAACGAACATTGAGGACAATGTTTTATTGAAGGGGGAAAGGATGTGACATCCCCAAAAAATAAAGTATTTTCAAAAGTCAAAATTTGCTAGAAAAACTATTCCGTTTTTAGTAAATTCGAATTTGGAATTTTTTTTCCATCTACGGCAATTCCGAATTTTGAATTTGATAAATTGCAATTAATTATTATGACTGTTGGGAAGAGACTTGATCTAACCCAACTAACTATTTGACTATGACACTTGTATGCAAACAAAATATTGTTTTATTTATTGCAGGAGGACAAATGGAAAAGCCATGTTAAATTTAGTTGACTAGGACTCCATGAGAGGGGAACATGTTGGAACTACCTCTAGGCTGATTTTTACAAGTGGAAAATCAAGGATTTGGCCATTGGCAGCCCCTAAAAATTGGGGATTTGGAAAGTTGCGAAAATTCCCAAGGGAGGGAAAAGACCTAGGCAAAAAAAATGACTTTGCATATATAGCATATGGGAGGAGGTAGGACACTGGCAAGTATGCTGGGGAAAAAGGATTACCTCTTGCTGTTATGAACACTCATTGTTGAGTGTGAGGCAAGAAGAAGTTTTTCTGAAGATTAAACGACATTCCTGAGGAGGAGTTCCAAGTTAACCCTCATGGATTCATGGTTAGGCTAGGGGGTGAATAGGACAAGTGAATTGGTTTCCCTATTCTATGGTTGGGAGGAATGTGGTTGTTCCCTTTGTCTTCCCGCGAACTGGTTCAGATATGTTTTTTTCTCTTCTGCTTGAATGATTATATATTTCTGTTGTAATGCATCGGTTTGTGTTAAAAGTGAAATATTTTCTATGGATAAAATCTGTTCTTCTATATGAAGTTTATAACAGATAACCAAATTCTGGAATTGTCTCTTCTGTAAATGAATCTCTAGGCAGAACTATCTATATATAGATCTATTTGTAGTTGGTACTTTGCATAAGCGTTACTAATTAAACAAAAATGGAATGACCACAACAGACACTCACTATGTAGAGATCTGATGTCATATTATGTAAGCAAACAAATTATTTCAACATAAAATCAACTACAGGTCATGACGATTGATTTACTCGAAATTATTATTTGACTTAGATATATGAGAAATGTTTTGCTATTTAATTCTGAAGGGAAATGTGACTGAAGTTTTATGAATCTTACTCCATGAATTATGTTAAGAGCCTATTGCCAGTTTGATACCTGTTGTACATTGATTTCCTGTTAGTAATCACCCTTTGGAGATAAATCTGGCTATGTTGAAACCTCTCATACCCGTATTGCACACATATATGGAATCCTGTGGGTATTTGAGAGTAATTCTTTAGTTGATTGAAACTATTGTTGCAAATGGTTACGGCGTAGTATGAAATAACTATGCATACAAGTACTTAAACATATAGATATACACACATTGGAATAATTCTGAAAATTGTAAGATTTTGTGACAGGGAAAGGCTATATATATATAGATCGGCAATTATTATGGCAGTTCAAACAACGATTAGATATAATTGACCATACTTTAAATTCTAGAATCTAACTTCGAACAAATTTAAAACTTGTCAAGAATCTATGGTTATATATAACTAAATGCTAGAGGCAAGAGGGCCGATAAATTCTAAAAAGAACTATTATAGAACCCGAGACTGGGTTTACACATATCCGATAAGTTAGCAAACCTTGATATTAAAATTTATATCTCGTCCAAGAAATGGTGCCAGACTGATAGCAATATTTTTCATACGGAACAATTCTTTTAGTAAACAGGACTATCAATCTGTTTTGGCCAATAACGAAAGATCGAAAGTATAGAAGAAATTATACAAATCCAAAAATTACAGTAAGAAAGCTACAGAACCACAATGTTCATCAGAACCCTTCGAAATTAGGGAAATTTTTTATGATAGACGTTGTGGAATTAATTATTGTAAACCGAAAAGTCTATGCAATAAAATCGATTCACAGAGTATAAAGCTCAGGATTATAAAGTGTTTTATTTTATACAATTCATAACTGAAATACAGATTGTTTGAGAATAGCCATGGAAAAAAAATTACAGAGTTATTCTGAGACTAGAGTGGGGAAAAGGTTTGAATAAAGGCACTTGACAATCGTTTCCTTTTTTTTCAAAAGAGTCGTGTGTAGTAATTTTTACATATAGCAGTCATCTCAGGAAGTCAAGAAATTTATTACATAGTTTGACCAAAATCAAATTGAACACGGACCTTTATGCAAGAGGTGTTACACTTCATCCTAACAATACTAAGGGCGGAACAAAACTAATTGAAAATGGAAAATTGGATGGAGCCACGAGCCTTTTTCCTAGCACCTGTAGAGTTAAAACTGAGAGGATATGGGCTTGGAACCCGAATACCTTTTGTGCCAACAACAGGGGCGGTTATCTGAAACATGCGCAGACTGAATCCCTGCAAAATTATACCCTATAATTAGTAGCATAATATGAAAGAAAAGTAAAAGGAATGACAACAGAATGGTGATTGTTCTCAATCAGGGTATGCTTGAGTGATACTCAACTTCCATTTGGCAGGCTCGTTCTCTTCCTTTGTTTTCCTTGTCGCCCTCTATCTGGATATACGCCAGGCTGAGGGTGGATGGTGATTTAACCCTTGATGGGTACCCTCACATCAACAGGGCCCATTGCTAGTGCTCATACAAATCCTTGGAAATGAAACAAAACCAACAATGAGGAAATATTTACACAAAAATTGATGATTTTAATGGAATGTATTAATCCACAGTATCAAGTCCTTATAATGCATAAATGATATAAGACATATTGTGTGCAAACATGGTATAAAATTTCTAACTAAACTGGAAATACACAGAGTCGTCCAGAACCAAATGGAATACAGTGGTGTTAAGGTGACAAATGATACCGAGATGCCCCAGATTTTGAATCCAATTTACTAGACCACGATAAATACAATAACTGTTATAAGTAAGGATTGGAATGAACCACAGGATATCATCATTGGACAACTCAACATTGGCGGAAATATCAATTCTTTTCGATACCAATCAAAACTCCAGATTTAGAAAATTTAAGACAAGAAAAAGAATAAGCTAAGACTATTTAGGACTTTCCACCCAATATTACAATAGTCGACTCGTGTCTCAGAGCAGGTTACTAGAGGGTTCATAAGGAACCTCGTTATCAGCAGAGCTACGGAAACCCATACCCCCGAGTATGGACAAATGAAGAACGATTACCTTCCCTATAAGAAAATTTAGGGGAAACATCAATAACTTCAAAGGGAATCATTTCCCCAAAAATGTGATGACTATGCAAGTATTATCGAGAAGAAATAATAGGATAAGGGTTCAACAAAAAGAAAGAAAACATAACAACAATTGCAGGACGATTATAGCAGCACTATACTGACTCTCTTGAATTGCTCCACCTAAGTTACTCAGCTATGGTATTATGGTTAAGGAATACTTACCAGGGAATTGGTCCACGCCATCGGATGCATTAGTGGAACGACCTCCATAAGAACAATTTTCGTCACTAAGAAAACAATAGGCAAAGCCCCTTCGTAGAACTCCATAATGCAAAACTGTAAGCCCATGAAACCCTAAGCGACACTTTCTTTTCTCAGATTAAATGTGAAGGGAACAAAGGATGGTTAGCCATGTGATATGGGCAGAACCAGTGTGACATGTTGGAGTTACCATGTAACTTACGCTCATAGGATTGCCATTAATGGTGGGTATGGTGTCTTAACTACTCCTGACAGTGGACCTTTCATTTCCTTAAAGAATGTCATGATTAGACCCCCTCCTTGGCTCAACGAGAATCAAATCTTGTTCCAAATCCGTGGCGTTATCTTTAAATAGCAGTTCGACCAAGTTGAATCTTCGTTGGAACACCTTAAGTTGAGGTAACAAGAGTTAACATAACCCTCGTTTATCAAAGTTCCTTTGATATTGGACTAGAACTTTCACTACAATCGTCCTCATGGCTATATAGATGGAATTTAAATATTGTGTCCCAAGAGTAATTTACTTAAGTGGACATGTGCACGAAATTAGAGATCTCATGTTAAAGAATGAGCTATAACATAAGTCCTTATGTTAAAGAGTGAATCGTAACATTAAAATCTGAGTTCGAATATTATCTGCATAGACATACAAATACATATAAGTAAATAGAACGAAGGTAGAAGGAAATTGCTAGAACCTTGGAGGTTTACCCTTATAATCTTTTCTATTAGAAGTGAGTTAAGATGATGTAGCTATAACATTTGTAGTAAGTCAGGCTTAGGATTTATACCTTAGTTTTTTTATAACAAGAGTTGGTTAGGATCTTTCCTTCTACCAAGTAATCTTTGTAAATGAAATTTGAAGAGTTTGCGATTGAAGAAGTTTTTTTTGTATGGTAAATTCAAGGTTTATTACATAGTCACTTTTTTGATCGCGGGTTCCTAGGATGGCGGGCTCAAAATTGCGCTTGTATTGTTATGTTTCCTCCAAACAACACCCAAATTTCTGTGATATACAAATTGACATGTGGACTACCGGGCTGGTGGGCTCAAGATTGTGCTTATATTATAAATTTTAAAGAAGCCTTAAAAAGTAATTCAGTTATAAAAATAAAAAAGGTTATTCTATATTATTAAGGGTTGATCATGTTAAAATGAAATGTGCATGATACCATTAACTTTAATTATCGTAATTCTTACTTTGTTTTCTTAAAATTTAACTTCTGAATTACTATCTCAAGATTTCATATAACCATTCGCTTACATATTTTAATAAACTTTTACGAAATTTAAACATTGTGGTCTCAAACTTCCATTTATAACTATTCGCTTTCATAGATATTTTAATAAAATATAGATATTATTTTAATTTTAAACATGTATTTTTTTAAAAATAATTTTAATTATTCAAATTAAAATGAATAAAAAATTTATAGTACTTTATTTATTAATAATTTCATTATTATAAAATTTAACTTAATTCTATGAGAATATAAAATTTAACTTAATTCTATGAGAATATAAAATTTAATATAATTGTGTTTTTAAATATTTTCATAATTGAATTTAAAAATTTTTTAACTACTTTTTTTAAGTTTATGGCAAATACACTCTAAGTAAAAATCAAAATTTATTTTGAATAATTTATTTTTTTAATTTAAATTTCAAATAAAATTATTTTAAAAAAAAAATAAGAATAGTTAATTTTATGTTTTAAAAAAGCGTAGGTTTGATTATAACTTTTTATTGATGTCTAATAAACTTTCTCATCTATATAAACTTGGTTGTATTTTTTTGGGTGATATCTAATAAACTTTGAATGGGATAAAAAAATTGTCTTTATTATTATTATATTTTGCATGTTTGTATTTGTAATATATTAATTGAATTTAAAAGGTGTGATATATTATATTATAGTGATAGGTGTTTTTTATTTTGAAAATATGAGGGAGTGTGTAAGATTGGATGGTGGGATACACCCAATAATTGTCTTCATTTAATCTTTATCCTTTAATAAATTAGTTATTGAACTATTAATTAGTCATGAGAGATATTGTTGATGGATGGTGATCCCTATCAACTATCTAACATTATCTAAAAAACTTATTTCCAAATAATAAATTATTAATATTAAATATTAATATTGTACAATTTTATTACATAAAATTATTAAAGGATGTTAAATCCATTTTTTTTTAAATGTATGAATGATATAAACTTCGTTCTCTTTTATGATGTGATATATAATAAACTTGGAATGGGATAATAACTATTATTATTATTATTATATTTTCTATCTTTGTGTTTATTATTATTCGTTTTTCCAAAAATGTCTAGGTGCACGGGTTGGTAGACTCACGGGTTCAAATTTATAGTCATGCTTTTGTATCACGAGTCTAACCGACAACTTCCTCATTCCATACTTACCCACTTTTTGGATCACGGATTCCTGGGCTGGTGGGCTCAAAATTACGCTTCTATTGTTCAGTGTCCTTCAAACAACACCCATAGTTTCACGATATACAAATTGACAAGCGAACTCCCAGTCTAGCAGGCTCAAGATTGCGATTATATTATAAATTTTGAAGAAGCCTTAAAAAGTGATTTAGTTATAAAAATAAAAAAGGTTATTTTATATTATTAAGGGTTGATCAAGTTAAAATGAAATGTTCCTTGATGAATTGATTGAGTTGTATAATGTTGTTCCACCAACGACCAAAGAGCAGACAGTTTTACCAATCCTTTGGAAAATGCAATGTTTCTGAATTTCATATCTTCATTGGGAGTGGAAATTTTTCATAATATGTTAAGAATAAAACCAGTGTTGGTTTTCAACATTAATTACTACTGACCTTTTGATGCAGACCCCCTATCCCTCCTGAGGACTGCGCGACCCCTCAGTTAGGATCTCTGGTTCTAAGCTAGAACCTCCCTCTTCAAATCCATAGGTCCTTCTCTATGTTCACCTGCGTGACCAAGCGCTAGTCTCACGCTCTCCACTCCTTGTGTCCATGGGCATGACCACGGGTTTGACCCAAAAGGCGTGCTGCGTTTTGCGACCCCGAGCTTTCCAATACAATGAGTCCTTAGATTCCCCAAGTCTCGAAACTCTGATGAGGGCTAACTGAGGTTAGCTCTTCCCCTTTCACAACTCACGTGACCACACACCCATGACCACAAGCTTTACCATGAAAGCGCGTCACGGTTCGTTGTATCAGAACCTGCGATACAAGGTGCTTGACCTCTCCATGTCACGAACACCGAAATCCCGATGGCACGGGATCTACGACTCAGGTCTCCCTTGGACCGACGTCCATGATTATTTAGGCATTTCGCGACTTCGCCCACGCGAAATCTACTCACTCCTTCACCTGGTCACCGAAATCATCAAAATATCCCCTCACTATAGATCAACGGCTCTAGGCCTTCGAAGATCTGATGATTTGGATCCTTTCGGGATTTCATGGGTCAAGAATCCCAACTCTTACCCTTTGTATCCCCGGTAGTCGAAATTGTGTAAAGGGATCAATGGCTCACGGGATTTCGTGACTCTCCTCGAGAACTCTCCACCATCCGTTCAGATCTTCAAGATCTCCCCTCTTGGATCTAAGTTGTGTTAAAGCATGTGCTCTTACCTCAAATCGGATGGTCCACGGGATTCTCCACCGTGATCCAACGCTCGACGATGTTCTTCCTCCTGAGATTTTACTCGTTTCAAACTTAGAAGATTTTCTAAGTCTTCGAAGGCTCGACCTTTGCTTCTTCCAGGGAATGGGTTCCTGGATCTCGATAACACTTTCTGACCTGTTGTTCCTCCTGAGCATTGTCTGGTTTAGACTCGATTTCCTGTGCACTCCTTGCATCTGAGGGATTTCAATAACTAAGATCCATGGTATTTCTCGCAGAGAAATTCCTCTCGATTTCCTTGCGTTCCTCTTTTGCTCGATGCACACCTTGCAGAGCTTTAAATGAAGAGAAACAATTGAAACTGAAAACTAATAGTCACAGTTCCGTTCTCTTATGTGGAGATTCATTCACTTGTTCATGAAAATAAAAATAACAGGAAAATCACAAATAACATTCACACACATGCATTTGGATCAATTTTTCCTTCTGTTCTATTCACAAGTGTCAAAACGACTACCAAATACATTCAAATTACAGTAACCCAAAAAACTGAGATCTTCTGCTATGTCGCAGTTCTCTCTTACAACTAATTTCTCGCTGTATTGCAGCTCTTCCCATTTGGACGTACAACCTTGTACTTAACTCAAAAAAATTTCTAGGGTTTCCCCTGGCTACTTGCCTACTCTAAAATTCATCCTATGCTATCTTAGTCTAGTCGCACTCCAAAGTCGTAGTGGAAACCCCTGCTCCGCTTACAACTTTCAAAACATGCCTCAAATGGTAAAAATCAACACTGCTTCAAGCGTGCTTCCAAAGGTAAATTCTGGCGTTGAGTTAAGGCAGATTTCAAAATCGGCTGCGACTGCCAACGTTGAAGTTCTGGAAGAACTCTCACGTGATGAGTGGTCGTGCCTCTGCGTGCTTGCCAACGATGCTCCTGCATCATACTCCCCTTGAAAAAAATTCATGGACTCCTGTCCATGAGCTCCTCTACTGATTTTTCCTACTTCTGGATAGCAGCTTCGTTTTCCCAACTGACATCTTCGATTGGGTGTCCCTTCCATTTGACTAGATACTCAAAATAGGTTTTCCTTCTGGTCTTCTTGCCAATCCTCTGATCAACAATTTTCTGCATCTGCGACTTTTCTTCCACAGGCATCTGTTTCTCCCACTGAATTTTTCCTTGAGCTTCTAACCCTTCCGTGTCATCTTTCCTGTACGGATACAGGTTTGAAACATTGAATATGGGAAAAATGCCCACACCATCTGGCAGCTCAATCTCATAGGCGTTTGCATCAAACTTCCTCAAGATCTTATAGGGTCTTATCTTTTTCATCTTCAACTTGTTATATGTTCCAGTAGGGAACCTTTGTTTCCTGAGATGTGCTAAAACCTGATCTCCCACTTCAAATTGAAGTTCCCTGCAATGATAATCAACTCTGTGCTTATATTTCTGATTAGAATTCTCCAACTTTCATTTGATCTGGCTATGGAGTCGCTCCATCTCCGCAGCAAAATCCTCTGCTCCAGTGCTCCTGATCTTACCCTGTTCCAAGTCTCTCAACTCAAACACTCCCCTGGGTTGCATTCCATAGAGTATTTGGAATGGACTCCTTCCAGTGCTCCTGTTTGGTGATTCGTTTTATGCAAATTCTGCTTGTGGTAGAATCTGATCCCACTGGTTATGATGTTCAGTAACTAGACTCCTTAATAAATTCCCCAAACTTCTATTTACCACTTCAGTCTGCCCATTTGTTTGAGGGTGATAAGCTGAGCTGAAGGACAAATTCGTCCCCATCTTCTTCCACAACGTCCTCCAAAAGTGACCAACAAATTTTGTGTCTTTGTCTAAGACAATGCTCCTGGGTAGGCTGTGAAGTCTCACAGCTTCTTTGAAAAACAGATTTGCAACATGCATTGCGTCACTAGTCTTCTGGCATGGGATGAAATGTGCCATCTTTGAAAATCTATCCACGACCGCAAATATGGAATCAAATCCTCTTTGTGTTCTTGGCAATCCCAACACAAAATCGATGCTTATTGCATCCCAAGGCCTCTCTGGTATTGGCAATGGTTGATACAACCCAGTGTTCTGTCTTTTCCCCTTAGCATGTTGGCAGATTCTACATCTGTTCAAAAACTTTATCACTTCTGTTCTCATACCTGGCCAATAGTATGAGTTTCTCAACTGTGCAAACATTTTATCATGGTCTAAATGTCCAGCCAATCCTCTGTTGTGCTTTTCCTTCATAAGATTATCCCTTATTGAGAATTTTGGTATGCACAACTGATGTCCTCTGAACAACAGTCCTTCCTGAATCATGTATTCTATCCACTAACTTCTATCTCTCAACACAGGATCAACACATGCCTCATATGCCTCCTTTAAATCTACATCATCATGATACATGTCCTTAAGGTGTTCAAACCCCAAGGTCTTCACCTAGAATTCCTGCATGATCAAATATCTCCTGCTTAATGCATCAACAACCTTGTTAGCATTCCCAACAATATGTTTTATGACAAAAGTAAAATTTTGCATAAATTCAACTCATTTTGCATGCCTCTGATTCAGTTTTTCTTGTCTGGTTATGAATTGTAAAGCTTGGTTATCGCTATACAAGACAAATTCTTGCAGGACAAGATAATGCCTCCATTTATTCAAAGCTTGAATTATGGCATAAAACTCCTTGTCATATGTGGAGTATTTCTTCTTAGTCTAATTCAGCTTCTCGCTGAAATAGGAAACAAGTCTATTATCTTGACTCAAAACTGCTCCTATCGCAATTTCGCTCGCATCACATCTCACCTGAAATGTCTTTTCGAAATTCAGCAAGACCAGAATTGGTCATTCCATTATCTTCTCCTTTAATATATTGAAGCTCTTTTCGGCCTCCTCTATCCATTTAAAAGACTCGTGTCGCTTCTTTATTGTATCCATCATGGGTGCACAAATCCCACTGAAGTCTCTAATGAAATTCCTATAGAAGCTCGCTAATCCATGGAAGCTCCTTACTTCGAACATGCTTCTTGGTGATGACCATTCTCTGATCGCTTTCACCTTCTCTGGATCCATCTTCAGTTCATTCGAAGAGATCATGAAACCCAAATAAATGAGTTTTGTTTTCATAAAAGAGGACTTCTTCAAATTGATCAACAACTTCTCCTACTGTATCCTCCTCATTACTAGCATTAGGTGCCTCAAATGCTCCTCTTTAGTCCTACTAAAGATCAGTATATCATCCAAATATACAACCACTAACTTGCCAATGAAATCTTTCAGAATTTCATTCATCAACCTCATAAAAGTACTCGGGGCATTTGTTAAGCTAAATGGCATAACCAACCACTCGTATAGACCTTCGTTTGTCTTAAATGTTGTTTTCCATTCATCACCTTCTCTCATTCTAATATGGTGATATCCACTTTTCAGATCTATCTTAGAAAATAAATTCGCTCCACTTAAGCAATCCATTAAATCATCCATTCTTGGTAAAGTAAATCTATACCTGATGGTGATCTTGTTGATGGCTCTCGAGTCTGTGCAGATTCTCCATCCTCCATCTTTCTTTGGGCTCAACACAGTCGGTACTGTGCATGGACTCAATCTCTCTCTAACCAAACCTTTGTCTAGCAACTCTTGGACTTGGTCCTTCACTTATTCATTCTCTTGAGGTGTCAATCTGTATGCTGCTTTGTTTGGTAGACTTTCTCTTGGTATCAAGTTGATATGATGATTGATACTCCTGATGGGAGGCAATGAGTTTGGTAGCTCATCCACTACTATATCAATAAAATTATCCAGCATCTCCTGAACTTCTTTAGGCAAATCATCCATTGATGTACTCGCAAGGATGACTCTGGGCTTCCTCACCACAACGAACTGCATCTCCTGTTCTTCCTTGACTTCTTTCAGGAGTTCCTTCTCACTCATGAGAAGTATTCTTGTGTTGGCTTCCTCCTTTATTCTCTTCTCCTCTATTAGCATCAACATATGCATCCTACCATTCTTTTCTAATGTATATGTGTTTTTCCTCCCATCATGAATGACATTTTTGTCAAACTGCCATGGTCTTCCCAACATAATATGGAATGCGTCCATGGGAATTACATTACATAGGATTTCATCTTTATATCCTCCTATTTTAATTTCACCCAAACATTGTTTAGTGATCATTACCTGGTGTCCTTTTTGCAGCCATGATACTTTGTATGGTTTTGGATTTCTAGTTGTCTTCAGCTTCAATTTCTCCACCATCTCTGTGGATACTAGGTTGTTAATGCTCCCACTGTCAATGATCACCTTGCATACTTTATTCTTAGTCTTACAAGCTGTCCTGAAGAGACTGTTTCTCTGCACTGGCTTTTCAATTTCTGCCTCCGGTTTCAAGAGAACTTTTCTCAACACTAGGGATGCTCCATCCTCTACTCCTTCTGCTTCAACATTTCTTTGTTGGGATTCTGAAATGTGAGCTTCTCCTCCTCCCTTCTTCTTCTCGGGGCATTCCCAAGACACGTGTCCTGTCTTTCCACATGCATAACATATTACTCCTCCTCTGCCTCTTCCTCTACAAGATTTTCTTCCACCACCCTTTCTTTCTTGAGAACTTCCTCCTTGTTTTGAGTGATTATGTGGTTTCTCAGCCTCATCCTTAGACTGATGTGCTCTGTCACGGTTAAATCCTTTGCTTTTTCTTGTGACCAAGACTTTACCTCTACCTTGCTGGTTCTGTTTTCTGGACAACTTATCCTCTACCTTCAGCGCAAATTGATAAGCATCCTCCACAGTTCTGACTGACATCATGCTGAGCTCATCCTGGATCTCATATTTCAAGCCATTTATATATCTGGAAACTTTCTCTTCGTCTCTCTCCTGTTGTCCAGTTCTGATTTTCAGTCGGTAGAACTCCTTGGTGTACTCCTTAACTATCATCCCTTTCTGTCTTAGGTTCTGCATTTTCCTGAACAAATTTATCTGATAATCTTTGGGTATGAACTTAGCCTTCAACTTGGCTACCATTCTGTCCCAATTCTTTATCCTCTGTTTGCCTTTGCTTCTTCTCTTAGCCTGTAGTTCATCCCACCACAACACTGCATGTCCTTTTAACATGGTGATTTCTTGCTTCACCTTCTTCTCCTCATCGACTTCTTCATAATTGAAGTGTCTGTCCATGGATCTTATCCAATCCAATAGTTCTTCAACATCTAGGTTTCCCTCATACATGGGAACCTCTATCTTAGCTTTGCCTCCCAGTCTGGAAATTTCTTTCAACAAATGTTCCTCTACAGTGTCTTCTCCTGTAGCTTCTTCAACTTCAATCTCTTCACTTTCTACTTCACTGACATCTCCAGCGTCAGGTGCTCTTCTCTGTGCTTCTTGTATTGTTTCCAATCTGGCGTGAAGTTCTTGCATCTCCCTCTCTACAACATGGTTGGCAAAAGGTACCTCTCGTCTCCTTGGCGACATTGTGTTGACTGCTTGTCACACACAGAGTACAACTCTGAGTTCTCTGTCTCTTCCTCTTTCTTTCACCTGAAGTCTACAGATGAAGAACTTACGCTCTGATACCACCTGATGCAGACCCCCTATCCCTCCTGAGGACTGCACGACCTCCTGGTTAGGATCTTCTGGTTCGGGGCCGAAATGGTTCTTTTGGTTCCGAGCTGGAACCTCCCTCTTCAAATCCATAGGTCCTTCTCTGTGTTATCTTGGGCGACTAAGTGCTAGTCTCACGCTCTCCACTCCTTGTGATCGTGGGCATGACCATGGGCTTGACCCAAAAGGCGCAACGCATTTCATGACCCCGGGCTTTCCAATACGACTAGTCCTTGGCTCCCCCAAGTCCCGAAACTCTGATGAGGGCTAACAGAGGTTAGCTCCTCCCCTTTCCCAACTCACGTGACCACAAGCTTTACCACGAAAGCACATCGTGGTTCGCTGTATCGGAACCTGCGATACAAGGAGACTAACCCCTCCAAGTCAAGAACACCGAAATCCCAATGACATGAGATCTATGACTCAGGTCTCCCTTGGACCGACGACCATGATTATTTCGGCGTTTTGCGTTTCGCAACTTCGCCCAACGCGAAATCTACTCGCTCCTTCACCTGGTCGTCGAAATCACGAAATATCCCCTCACTGTAGATCAACGGCTCTAGGCCTTCAAAGATCTGATGGTTTGGATCCTTTCAGGATTTCATGGATCAAGAGTCCCGAATCTTACCTTTTGTACCCCTGGTATCCAAAATCTTGTAAAAGGATCAACGACTCATGGGATTTCGTGATTCTCCTCGAGAACTCTCCACCGTCTGATCAGATCTTCGAGATCTCCCCTCCTGGATCTATGCTGTGTTAAAGCTTGTGTTCTTAGCTCAAATTGGACAATCCACGGGATTCTCCACTGTGATCCAATGCTCGACGACATTCTTCCTCTTGAGCTTTTACTCACTTCATACTTAGAAGATTTTCTAAGTCTTCGAAGGCTCGACCTTGCTTATTCTGGGGAATGGGTTCATGGATCTCGATAACACTTTTCGATGTCTTGTTCCTCCTGAGATTTGTTTGGTTCAGACTCAATTTCCCGCACACTCCTTGCATATGAGGGATTTCGATAACTCATATCCACGGTATTTCTCACAGAGAAATTCCTCCCGATTTCCTTGCGTTCCTCTCTGGCTTGAAGCACACCTTGCAGAGCTTCAAATGAAGAGAAACAATTGAAACTGAAAACTAACAGTCACAGTTCTGTTCTCCTCTGTGGAGATTCATTCACTTATTCATGAAAATAGAAATAACAAGAAAATCACAAATAACATTCACACACATGCATTTGGATCAATTTTTCTTTCTGTTCTATTTACAAGTGCCGAAACGATTACCAAATACATTCAAATTACAGTAACCCAAAAAACTGAGATTTTTTGCTATATCGCAGTTCTCTCTTACAACTAATTTCTCTTTGTATTGCAGCGCTCCCCATCTGGGCATACAAAATTCTACTGAACTCAAAAACTTTTCTAGGGTTTCCCATGGGTACTTGCCTACTCTAAAATTCATCCTATGCTATCTTAGTCCAGTCGCACTCCAGATCCATAGTGGAAACTCTTGCTCCGCTTGTGACTATCAAAATGTGCCTCAAAGGGTAAAATTCATCATTGATTCAAACGTGCCTCCAAAGGTAAATTCCGACGCTGAGTTAAGGCGGATTTCAAAATCAGATGCGACTGCCAACGTTGAAGTTCTGGAAGAACTCTCACGTGCTGAGTGGTCTTGCCTCTGCGTGCTATGCTCCTGCATCACTTTTATAATAAAATATCTTGAGTAGATTAGTAATCTCCTAAATAGAGAACGCTTGCAATGATTACATGCCACCGACAATTTCCAGTCTCCATGGGGCAGAAAAATCTGCATCAAATAAGAAGCCTTGGATGACAGAATATCTATTCATATAATCATGGACCTAGCTGGAATCAGAGGCATATTCTTACACTGCAAACTATTTATAGCTTTTGAAGTCGATCTCGAAGTGCCAATTTTCACTAAGGTGTTTAAGATAAGTGGTATCCGACAAACCATATAATGTTTCCTTGGGAGATGGACAAACTTTGTCTTTCAAGTCCATAACGAGGCTCAAGGGAATGTCGAGTTCATCGTCTGAAGCCTCTAGAAGATAACTCAGATCAACCCCTGAGTCTGAAACTTAGGTTTGCCCATCCTGGCCGCTAAAAATATCGACAGCTGCTGAATTGTCGCCAAAGTTGGAGGGGTTATAAGAAGGGATTCTCATGACTCCGTTTACGAGCTCCTCACTGGGAGCGCATTCTCCTTCGCCATTGTCTGCCAACGTTTTGTCCAATTGCAGTAAATGAAGAAACGCATATGTTTCTTCGTGGTGGAAGTGTTTTGGCTCCTTGACATCAATGGATTCCAACAAACATGGATGATTTTAGGGGCTAAATTTCGCTCGTGGGCTAATTTTCCATGGTTTTTCCCAAAAAAATATTCGCTATTCTAAAAATGATTCACCCAAATTCTATAGGATAAAATTATTTTACCTTAAAAATCGCCAAACAATTATACAAACTATATAAAATCCTTAGAAATTTGAATATTTTTACAAAAATATCGCCAAACATTTTATAATTGGCATATGAGGGATTAGTAAGATTCGCCAAGGTTTCTATATTTTAAAATAAATTTCCATCCTTAAAATCATCCCTGCCAACAAAGCCTTGGGCTCACGGCCGTGTTTTCTGAGAGCCTTAGACATGCCTGAAAGGTTTCCTAGAGATGTGAACACAGAACAAAGCGGGTGTGAAGAGACGAGAAGAGGAAGATAGTTCAACTGCAACAAAGAACTGCTCTTCCTGCTATTATTGTCGAGATGGGTAGCAAAGTGATTACAAGAGAAGTGGAAAGCAGGATTGAGTACATAGAACTAAGCTAAGGCACATGAAGTCTTATACATGAACATTCTGGGATGGGAAGGGGATTTGAATGATAATGTGGAAGATTGCAGACAACAAGCATGGCTTGTGTCTGGCATCTCTCAGGCCTTTAAATATCGGTGAATGGATTGCTTTACGTCAAAGGTATCAGTTTTTTGATCGATCCGTTCAAGAAAGACTTTCAAGGGATCATTTCCACGTCATGATGCGGATAAGCGATTTATTACCGGTCCTTTTAACCCTAATTTATCTCGAGAGCTATATCAGGGTTTGGTCTTGGGTATAGGCATGAGTCACGATCACTTAAATGAACCGCCAAAAACACACATGACAACCTTATTACGCCGAAAGGCATACACCTATTGACAATGGGCAGATTTAATAGGGGTTTAATGCTTAATAAGTTTTCTATGGACATGATTAAATATGGCTGGAATATTCTTAGTAGTCACACAAAATAAATGGCTGTGATTTCAATCATTAACTTCCTAGCTATTATAAAGACATTAGTTTATGTGTTTACTTTTTTACATTTACCTAGTCATATTTAAAAATTACTTTGATAGCTAACTGATTGCCGCGTAAGTGATTAACATAAATTAAAATATTAACACCAGATAAATGAAGCCCAACAATTTATTTGTTAATAGATAATAAAATTTAATATATTCTTTTAAAATTCATTTCATCTTCTCAACCTTTCGGCGTTCACCAGTAGCTATTTTGCTGCTGTGCTAGTATTTAGATATTCATAAAATTATGGATTTTGGATGCCGTTAATAAAGATATATTTATTTGAATAAATTTTTATTAAAGCCGAAATTTGGCACATTTGATTGAGAATTGCGTTAGAAATTACTCATTATACTACACTTCCTAATTAACAATTCAGTCCCATAGAATTCGACATCTAAGGAGCATTCTATAAGAAAAGTGAATTCTTATTTCTGATAGATTGAAGGGTTATTGTTGTTGGACGTTGCAGATATGAAAACTTTATTTCAGTGCGACAAAACTTAAATCCTCTGGTGTATGTATTTAATTATACAATGCCAATCCAGGCAATTTTCACATCAAAGGACAAAGACACGACTGTTATCTAAAAATTTATATTACGAATAACTCTACGATAACTAATCCCCAACTGCATACCAAACCTTCATGAGCAATCTCTGCCTATTACAGAGACCATGGTTTAGGCAGTCTCTTATTCGATTCCATACTCACCTTTTTATATATTTGGTATGCTATTTTACAATCGAACAATTTCTTCTAATGATTTAAAACCGAAGACAGAGGCTTATTGTGACCATTTCCTTCTAAGGGAAAATGATTAATGCACCAAAAATCCAATAACTACTCTTTTTCATGTTTCCTTCCAAAATAAAATGTAGATGGTATGAACGAGGGAACACAAATATAATCAATATCCTAGTAACTTAATTTGAATATACCAGAGAAAATAGAAGGTCAAAACGAGTAGAAGAACCAACTTACTGTAATGAAATTCCCATTGTTTTGTCCATCAACCCGATGGTAGTTATTGGAAATTATACCCATGCTTGATGATGTGTAGGACTCTCGATATTTCACAAACGAGTTCTTGTTGGGAAGAGGTTGTGTAGTTTTAGGGTTTCCTTGGGTTGGATATATTATATAATTATCTAATATAATACCAGCGCACATAGAGCTCGTTAGGACCTCCATTTCCGTTTAGTGATATCAAGAGCCTACAGGCCGATTCTCAGGCTGACGATGACAACTCCGCCCCTCTACAATATGAGAAACTTGCATTCTTAATATTTTTAGCGGCAACATATAGCCTTGCGGCCCAGGCCACCAAATTCTCGACAGATTGGAGAGCCTAGAGTGACAAGAGAAAGTAGAGCTCACCCGACAATAGCTAGGAGAGGAAGGGGGAATGCGAAAAAGGCTTCCAGTTGCAGAGGACATGCTTCCATGCTTCGATTTATTGGTTTCTTCTTTTTCTTTAATAGCTCGACAGATCATGCATGAAAATTACAGCTTGATGGAACAGCCATAGCCTGTGCCAACGGATCTTGCATCCAAAATACAATTGGACAGTCCAACTATAGCTGATGGACACCACAAAAACAAACATAATAATATTTATAATTAACTAAACTTAGGATACATTTAGCTTGTAGAAAATGCTAAGAAAAACATTCCAACTAATTCTAGCATTAATCCACCTTCGAGGAATGCATAAGAAAATATATGCGTGTTAATCCAAGATCTTCATGAATTAAAACATTGAAAATAGTGAAGCTGGAAATAAGACTTAGAATCTATTCTACAATGAGATGGTGACATATAAGTTTTTTTTATTATATAAAAAATACTGTTTTTAGTTCTATAGTTCAAACAATAGAGATGATGCGAAAATTTATAGTCAAAGGACATATTAATATGAAGTAAACGAATTATTGATTGTTATAGTCCTTCTACGCCTTCGACATGGACTAACCAAATGCTATTAGTGCTTTCTTTTTATTTATTTTTCAACATTGTAGTTTCTCTTAATCTTGTTCATGTTCTGCTATTTTTACTACTTAAATATATTTAAAAAATGAATATTTATTAAAAATAATCATCCCTTTAATACAAATAAAAATAAAAATAAATGGAATATTTATTATTAGCGAGAGATATTTCAATTTTTATGTTTTCTCTTTCTGTTTGTTTCACTTAGTCAGTTTTCCTAAAATATCTAAGTGCATGGGTTGGAAGACTCACGGGTTCACATTTATAGTCATGCTTCTGTATCACAAGTGTGATCGACAACTTCCTCATTCCATACTTAGCCACTTTTTCGATCGCGGGTTCCCGGGCTGGCGGGCTCAAAATTGTGCTTCTATTGTTCTGTGTCCTCCAAACAACACCCAGAGTTTTGCGATATAAAAATTGACAGGTAGACTCTCGGGTTGACGGGCTCAAGATTACATTTATATTATAAATTTTGAAAAAGACTTAAAAAGTAATTTAGTTATAAGAATAAAAAAGGTTATTTTATATTATTGAGGGTTGATTATGTTAAAATCAAATTTACCTTTTGAATTACTATCTCAACCTTCTTTATAACCATTCACTTACATATTTTAATAAACTTTAACAAAATTTAAACTTTATGGTCTCACACTTCCATTTATAACCATTCTCTTTCATAGATATTTTAATAAAATCTAGATATTATTTTAATTTTAAACATGTATTTTTTTAAAAATAATTTTAATTATTCAAATTAAAATGAAGAATTTTTTTATAATACTTTTATTTATTAATAATTTCATTATTATAAAATTTATCTTAATTCTATAAGAATATAAAATTGAATATAATTGTGTTTTTTTAATATTTTCATAATTAAATTTTAAAATTTTTAATTAAGTGTTTTAAGTTTATGGTAATTACACTGTGAGTAAAAATCAAAATTTATTTTGAATAATTTATTTTTTTTAATTTAAATTTCAAATAAAATTAACAAAATTTGAAAATGAGAATAGTTAATTTTAAGTTTTAAAAAAACTTTATTGTGTACTTTTGATTATAACTTTTTATTGATGTCTAATAAACTTTCTCATCTATATAAACTTGTTTGTATTCTTTTTGGGTGATATCTAATAAACTTTGAATGGGATAAAAAAATTGTATTTATTATTATTATATTTTGTATGTTTGTATTAGTAATATATTAATTGAATTTAAAAGGTGTGATATATTAAATTATAGTGATAGGTGTTTTTTATTTTGAAAATATGAGGGAAAGTGTAATATTGGATGGTGGCATACACCCAATAATTGTCTTCATTTAATCTTTATCCTTCAATAAGTTAGTTACTCAACTATTAATTACCGATGAGATATTGTTGATGGATGGTGATCCCTATCAACCATCTAACATTATCTAAAAGCATTATTTCCAAATATTAAATTATTAATATTAAATATTAATATTGTACAATTTAAATACATAAAATTATTAAAGGATGTTAAATCCATTTTTTTTTAAACATATGATTGATATAAAATTCGTTCTCTTTTATGAGGTGATATCTAATAAACTTGGAATGGGATGATAATTCAGTTTATTATTATTATATTTTGTATCTTTGTGTTTATTATTATTCATTTTTCCAAAATCTTTGGGTGTCCTGGTTGGTAGACTCACGGGTTGACATGTATAGTCATACTTTTGTATCACGAGTCTCACCGGTGACTTCCTCATTCCATACTTCGCCACTTTTTGGATCGCGGGTTCCCGGGCTGGTGGGATCAAAATTGCGCTTCTATTGTTTTGTGTCCTCCAAACAACATCCAGATTTTTGTGATATACAAATTGACATGCAAACTCCTAGGTTGATAGGCTCAAGATTGCGCTTATATTATAAATTTTGAAGAAGCCTTCAAAAGTAATTTAGTTATAAAATAAAAAAGGTTATTTTATATTATTAAGGGTTGATCATGTTAAAATGAAATGTTCCTTGATGAAGTGATTGAGTTGTAGAGTGTTGTTCCACTGACAGACAAAGAGAGAACAATTTTACCAATCCTTTGCTAAATGAAAAGTTTATGAATTCCATATCTTCATTGGGAGTGAAAACATTTCATAAGATGTTAAGAATAAAATCAGTGTTGGTTTTCAACATTAAATTACTACTGACTTGTAGAATAATATCTCTTGAGTAGATTAGTAATATCCCAAATAGAGAACTCTTGCAATGATTACATGCCACTGATAGTTTCTAGTCTCCATAGGGCAAAAAAATTCGCATCAAATAACAATCATTAGCTGACAAAATTTGTAATGTACCTCAAATTTACCCAATATTTTTTTTTTAATAGGTACATTAATACTTCTTTACTCTATTATATTTAATCGTTTTAAACCTGTAATTGCTAATAACAAGTTGATGACATTCTCGTGAAGTAAAGCTTATTAAATTAATTCAGTACATATCACAAAATTCGTCTCAACAGACAAGAGGTTTATCTATCCATGGAAGAGCTATGATTTGGTTATCTTCCATGAGTCTATAGAAAATCGATCCTAACATGGATTCTATTTTTAACCAAAACTTCATACCCTCCACTACATTTTCAATGGACGAGTACTACTAACTTACCACAACACATTTCCTTACAAATGTATTCTTTTCTTATCTATACTTTAAAACCTATATGTATAATACTCATTAAACGCTGGTGGATATACACTCCTTACTATAGTGTTCTATGAGTATATATATATATATATATATATATTTACTATGTTTATAGTTGGGCATGGTAGTGTATCTCGCAGTTCATTATTTATGTTAACATAGGATTTATCTAGATTTTCCCCATGCTATCAACTAGGAAATGTATACGGTCTATTCTCGACCATTATGCCATTGCTAACAGTTTATTTCAAGTGGTCGTTCTTGGCAGTTTGATTTTTGATAAAAACCTTTAACATGGTAGTTAGAGGGAACTTGACTCATACATCAACTATATATAATAGGGTTGGTCGAATGATGAGGTTTAGTGCTGGGGTTCGACATCTCACCTGGCATGACAAGTCAATACTAGACCCGATGCCCTATCGAGTTCAACCCCACTTCTTTTGTCAAGAAAAACCTCAGTCTGGCTAAATGACAGGGATTTGCACTGACAGTATTTAAGGATGGGATAAATGTGAAGTCAGTCTAGTCCATAGAAGTCATAACGTCTCTGGTTCAAAAGTTATTAGGGTTTTGCAACAATACTGATCCTAGGTTGTCATGACTAATGTGGATGTGCCAGGTACATTTATTCACATGGCCATTGTACCCACACCTTCCCTCACCATTACTATGATATGAGAGGTAACTAAGTCTCAATTTTTTTTCAGCTCTTATGAATTTTGTAAAACCTCCCCACACTAACCTTTGCAAGGGTTTAATGTGTGCGTAAAACTAGAAAGGTGACTAGAAAGGTTCATGTTCTGTGTACAACAAGAAAATGGATGCGCGACCGTTTGGTTCTTCTCCTTTACCAGGTAAGCTCACCTCTTATTCTAATGACTTTGATACCCTGTCAGTAGGTAGTTTGAAAGATCAATCATTAATGAAAGTTTTTGGTAACTAAAGGGTTGAGTTTTTCTTAACATTTGTTTTCTGGATATGCTCCATTGCTTCTCTATGTGTTGTATGAAGGTAACCCATCTCATGGCAGTCACGATACTATCCTTTCCTATGAAGTATCAACCCTTCACTCGTGCTCTTCGTTGAGGTTTTGTAAGTAGTTTACCAGGTGGTTCAGTTTGCTTTAGTTAAGGGATAGCCCCATCATATTGTTATTTATTTTGTCGGTAGTAACTATCCTCAGACTTCTCCTTATTCTTAGTATGGTACATTTTTGTTTGAATTCATTCATAGCATATCGAACGCCGAAACACCCAAGGATGAAACCTTCTCAGGATCGTTATAGTAACCCTAACATTTCATACCTATAGTGTCCTGTGTGAGTGACAGCGTAAAGTTATCCTATGTGTGTTCTATCAAAAATTTTGTCTTTGCGAAACTATGAGGGTTCTTGCAAGAAGGATCAGACCTCAACTTTTATCATTTATATTTGAGTTTTAGATAGGGTTCACGACACAACTATCATATGAGAATCCCGCTTGGTCCAATATTTCTCTACGATCATCCCTAAGTTTGTCGAAGGACAAACTTTGTGGTTATAGGTTGCATATTTACTCTTTCTATTTTGATTAGGTCAAGAATTTTCAAGTCGACTCTGAACCCATTGTAAAATATTGCATCTTCGAAAATAGGAGTTATAAATTCATAGTTCAATCCTGTGACTGCGATAAGGTTTTCATTGTTACTGGGTAATTTTTAATAAACTAGATCAAATTACCTTGATCAAACTTGTGCGGAGAATGTTATAGTTCTAAGACTTCCACTGCATGATTATTCCATAAATTCAACTAACTTAAAGGATCTACCATACTCTTTATTCTGTAAATTTTGTGATTTACTTATCTATAGTCTGAATTGGTAATTCTATGGGATGTAGTTCATATCGTGCATACTTTATAGTTCTGTTTATGCATTGTAGCTTACATATTTAATAATGTTCTATCTATTTGTTATCTTCTGAGCCATTTATTTAATTTTATTCGGTTATAAGATTAATGATGGGACCCCTATTTCCATTGCGAGGGTACCCATCAGTTGTTTCAAGATCCAATCCTCCCCTTCATCCTATGGAAAATTTGCTCAGCGATGCAAAAGGGAATGCACCCGCGCCAACATCAAGCTAAGTGTCTAATCGTGTATTAAATATGCAATGTTTAATTTTCATGAATTCATCCTGAACATTACTCTATATTTGATATTTAATTTTGTTGATTTATTTCATAACTTTGTTACTGATATTCTTGGTCTTCCCTTGCAGGACTTAATCACTCTGTGGCTTGGGGATTGACGAGTGTTGGATTATTGAGAGGGGGGGGTGAATCAGTAATAGAGAAATTATAATCCTTTTTTAACCAAAAAATACAAGTGTTATATCAATGTAGAATTATCATCCAATAATGAGAAATGAACAAATGAACAATCATACAAATACATTGTACACCAATGTTTTATGTGGAAACCCAAAGTGGGAGAAAACCACATAATTCTTTTTCTTATATGTCTTGAAGAATTACATTCATTGGAAGCACCCACTTCCTTTGTTTTCTAGATGCAATTGGAAGGAGGCTCCAACCCCCTAGTTTCTTAGGCTACAACCTGAGGGAAGCTTCAACTCCTCAATTCTCTGGCTACAACTAGAATGAGGCTACAACCCCCTATATTCTCCAGCTACAACCAGAAGGTGGCTACAACCACCTGTCCTTGCCCTGTCCAACCGCCTTGAAGTATAAGTAGAATGATTGAACCAATGTCACACTATCACTGTGAGGTATACCGCTGTAAACATGTACCAATAAACATGAACCATTCATCAACCATGCATCAACCTGTACCTCAACCTGTAATCAACCTGTACCATAAACAAGTGCATCAACCATGCACCAACCTGTACCAGACAACCTGTAATCAACCTGTACCATAAACAAGTGAAACCAACCATGTACCAAGCATGTACCAATTATGTGTCAACTACTCATAAACTATGAATCATCAATATGTACCAACATCACCATCTATACACCTCATGTATGTGCCAACTCATCAACTACTTGTCTCAACCATGTACCCAACATGTACCTTAACCAAAAGCCCTCATCAATTTCATCATCCAAATATGATTTGTAACTGTGTAATAGAACTGGTGTATATGATCACATCCCTGAAAACCTTCCTTAACTTTAACAATAAGAGACTAGCATTTTCATCAAACTTTTCTTTAGTCTCAAATGACTAGTTTTGGATTAGTCAACAACTCTAACTTGAAATAATCATAACTATGTACCTGTAATGAATAAGGATATGAAACTGATACACAATGTTCTTCAGTGTCTTTTATGCAATTCATCCAGGTGTCACTACTTGGAACCTCTCTGAAAAGGAGTTATAGAAAAAAATGGCATATCTTGCTGAATTTTGGCTTATTCTAGATAGAGACCTTGTAGAGAGTGCCCCACACATATTGTTTGTTGAATCAATATGAAACTATTAAAAATAATACTACAAACTGTACTCTAACCAGTGCATTTAGTCTTACTAAATTTGGATCTTTTATGAAGAAGCTATGACATTTTTACTCGAAACACCTGTTTTAGAATAGTTTCAAGACTAGCCACAAACCCTATTTTCCACGAAGTGTAATTCCAAAAATAAAATGAACCACAAGCTGAATATTTTACCACAGATACTTGGATATGTTTCCTCAATGGCATAGAAATTTCATCATCTGACTCATTCTAGAAAAAAACGTTATTGCGAAAATGGTGAGATGACTTGTAAATAACATACCTTAGAAAACATCATTAAAAGAATTTATCCTTCCTTGAATTCCGACCTTCTTTTCTTCACCTTCCCTCATAAATTTGGCTTAGATATCCTTTGGTCACCTCAGACACCTATATATATTCAATATTCTCAAGTGTGATCTAAAATGAGAGAGACTTGCCTCTTATGTATACTCTCCAAGTAGCTTCCTTAAAAACATCTTCTAGGTCACTTTGCCCACTTTCTTTATTTTAGGGTTAACCCACTTCTAATTTCTCCATTAAATTTATTATTGAAATAATTTATTTTGTATTCACTTTGAATTATAGTAC
>ML781911.1:116993-140708 GCA_009831015.1 Picea engelmannii | reverse complement strand
TCCATTAAATTTATTATTGAAATAATTTATTTTGTATTCACTTTGAATTATAGTACACTCATCACTTCACTTTATTATTTACCTTTTAATATCTCTTAAACCACTTTGACTACTTTGACCTTTTGGGGATTCTAGATGACATATGAGGGTCCTCCAACTTCGTAAGGACATAAATTTCAAACCGTGAGGAGTTATGTGATGTTCCACATACAAACATAAATTGAATGACATGTACTATCAATATATAATAGTATTACCCAAAAATATATCAAAACTCATATCGTTATCTATCAAACAAACTTGGGTTCTCCAACTTCTTATGGCCATAACTTTCTAACCATGAGGAGTTATGTGACGTTCCACATACCACCAGAAATGGCATGAAAATAAATATGCATCTAAGATAGTTTCAATAACAAATTCACTGACCTTAATCTCATTAGTCCATAAATAATCATGGGTTATCTAAGCATACTTATAGGATAACTCAATCTGCAAAGCGTCTTCCCATGAGGGATTTCACCAGAAGGAGACAGCTTTGGAGTTCATCCTTTGTTATCAGGATTTCTTCAAGGGTTGACATCAATGAAAACCAACAATCAACAATCTCCCCCTTTTTCATTAGTGGAAACACTCTGATGCAAAACTGAAATTATGTCATGCAATACTGAAGTCATGTCACTCATGCTCGTCCTGGAAACATGCCTCTATCCTCTGCATCTTTGTGACCATTTCTCTGCCTAGAACAATGCCTCTGTCCTATGCATCTAATGAATACCCCCCCCTTTGTCATCAATGGAAAAGGTATATTTCCATCTGGGGCTGCTCCCCCTGACTGAATTGTCCTCTTTATGGTGCTTCCTCGTGTACATCTAAGACATATAATATAAGCATTCAAAAGCATTAATTTTGGAGTAGAAATAAATCCAAGTCTCTAGCGAATATACTCAAAGGATTCCCATGGAAGTGGTTTGGTAAAGATGTCTGCCACTTGTTCTTTTGTTCCCACATACTCAACTATGATGTTCTTTTCTGCAACCTACTCCCATAGAAAGTGATACTTGATTGGATTGTGCTTCATCTTGGAGTGCATCACCAGGTTCTTTGAGATACTGATGGTGATTGTATTATCACAATATATTGGAATGTTATCATCATACTCAACCTATATATTTGTCATAGTTTGTTTCATCCAAAGAACCTATGTACAACATGATGATGCTGAAATATACTTTGCCTCTACTATAGATAAAGATACCGATGATTGTTTCTTTCTTATCCATGATATTGAACACTCACCCAAGTAGAACCCTGATCTAATGGTACTTCATTAGTCATCAATACAACCTTCCCAATCTGCATCTGTGTAGGCAATAAGTGATAGATCCTTTCCTTTTCAATACCATAATCCAAACTCTTATGTCCCTTTGAGATATCTGAAAATCCTCTTCACTGATAATACATGTGATTCCTTTGGTGATGATTGAAATCATGCCACCTATCCAACTGCTTTCATTACATCTGGTCTGGATGCTATCACATATAATAGGTTTCCAATCATTGACCTGTATTTCCTCTGATATGTAGACTTTGAATCATCATCTTTTCTCAACTTGCAACTGGTTTTCATGGGAGTGATAATTGGTTTGCAATCTTCCATTCCAAACTTCTTTATAATTTCTCTTATATACTTGGTTTGAGAGATAAAAATTCTTTGGTTTCTTTGACGTATCTGAATTCCTAGAAAGAAGGATAGTTCTCCAAGTAATGACATTTCAAATTCATTCTGCACTTTGCAAATTTCTGGCTTAACCTATCATCATCACTACCAAAAATAATATCATCAACGTAAACTTTAATTAATAAAATATTACCTTGACTTGCCTTGATGTAGAGGTTGTTTTCAGCACTTCCTTTTCTGAACCTCGCCTGCTGTAGATATCTATCCAGTCTAGAGTACCATGCTCTAGGAGCCTGTTTTAGACCATACAAGGCCTTCTTTAGTTTGCACACATAGTCTGCATTCTCTAACAACTAAAATCCTTCTGGTTGTTCAATGTAGACTTCTTCTTCAAGTTCCCCATTCAAAAAAGCTGATTTTACATACATCTGATACACTTTAATATTTTTGGATCATGCATAAGCTAAAATCAAACAAATTGCGTCCATTATGGCAACTGGGGAAAATGTCTCTTCAAATTCAATTCCTTCACTCTATGCATATCCTTTACATACCAATCTAGCTTTGTTCCTTGTAACTTGTCCATGTTCATTCAATTTATTCTTGAAAACCCATTTTGTGTCGATCACATTCTTATTCTTTGGTCTTGGAACCAATTCCCAAGTGTCACTTTTCTCTATTTGATCCAATTATTCATCTGTTGCCTTATTACAAAATTCATCCTTGTTGGCTTCTTCAAAACAATTTGTGTTATGAACTTAAAAATTCTCATAATTTTTTTTTTCCTGTGGTAATGTACTTGCTATTTGGTTTCGTTTGACTCACTCGTGAGCCAGATACTTACACTCTGTTTTATTTGCATGACCTTATATCATGCTGGCTTAACACACCTGGCCTAAGTAAAACTCCTGGCTTAATATCTTTCACAAAATTCGAAAAGCAATTAAGTCCAAAACTTACTTTACCATAAGGTTTATTATAGTCCCTTTGTGTTTATCAAAAATGTAATATGTGCATACCATAAGGTTTATTATAGTCCCTTTGTGTTTATCAAAAACGTACTATGCGCATACCATAAGTTTTATTATAGTGCATGTACTTTATTCTAAGGTTTGTTATAGTCCCTTTGTGTTTATCAAAAACATACTATGCGCATAGAGCTATGTCTCAGAATTATTAAGGCTCAAGCGCTACCTAACTATGCCAACGTTAGTCTTTAAGTCATGACTGGTAAGGTCTTTAATGTGGTTAATAACTGTATTGGAGAGGTTTTCCAAGAGATTTCCTTTGATGGTTCAATTTCTTTATGTTACAGTTCGTCCCTCCCATAACCAACCGAACACGACACACATCCGAACCTAACTAACTCTCTTCCACTGGCTAGAGTAATGAAACGATAATTTTCAGGGTTGGTAATCAACTGGTTCTTTGGATGGTCATAGTTTTTGGTTTACTTCGTATCTCCTGCATTTAAGGTGGCGGATGTGCCTGTCAGGAGGTGTTTAAAGCTCTGCCAGGGATTTAATAAAGGGGTCCTACAACCCACAGTCTCGATGCCTCTTCCTCCAACTCCTTCCAATCTGTATACGCCAGCTCTCCCTAGAGCAGGGTCTTGTACGTTACAAGCTGTAAAGAATGATGATCGTGCCTCTTAGGTTTTCATTTCTCCCTTGCGCCTTCATAGGGGAGGCTATGCAACTTTCACAGGAAACAACTACCACCTCCGTGAGAAACCCTTGGTGCAGTTGATGGTAATGCCTGGTAAGTTTCACTAAGTGACTATCATAATCTCATATTTTGAACAGAGTTTAATGTTTGGTTGAAGCTGGGAAGGAAAGAGTTGGTTCCTGTTTACTTTATTGTGGTTAGAGACTTACCTTTCCCTCATGTAGTCTACGCATATTTTTCTTTTGTTTCATAGTGACAGTAGATGGTTTTTCTTGCTATAATACTTGGGTCGCAGACCCTCTACTACTGGGAACTATACATAAGGTTCGTTGTACGTGTGTCCCGTAGGATTACCCCGGTTTAATCTTTGTCTAACTTGTTCTCAGAACTGTAACCAGGATGATTCAAAGTAGTATTTCTCGTTGATGTTGGGTTATTCTTCAAGATTAAAATGATGTCGTTCCTTGCCTTCCTTGCTTTGTTCGTTGAGGGTTTTCTTTTCAAGTGATTTATTGTTTGAGGTTTTCGCACTGCCATTTTTATTTTGTCAAGGAAAAGAATATTTGTCATTTGGTTTTTCTATGTACTGATGGTGGGGCTCTTACTATTGCGAGGGTACCCACCAAGAGCTTCCAGACTCTCCTCCCCTCTGTTTGGGTTGATTATGAAGTATGGCAATAGGCGGGTGTGGCGTTTCGGCCCTGAGTTAAGTATTTGGTCGGCTACGATCATCATTGTTTCCTTCTTGAGTTTATAGAACAAGGTTATTCCTCTGTAAGTTTTCTAATGTAATAATGTGTTGGTTGAATGCAGGTGTGCCCCTTCCCAGCGCGGGTTCCAGCCTCTACTCAGCCTGGAAAAGGTACTCCGGTTCCAAATAATAAACCCCTTCCTCTTGTTGAAATCGGGTGTTCTCGAATTTTGTTCGTAGTTTGTTCTTTCGGAAGTTAAGAGGTCCTTTGTTCAAGTATTGATTCTCTGTATCTGATCACTGAAGGTTTAAACGCATTTTTGTTTAACCCAGTTCCGTTTTAAATGTAACATGAAGTAAGAGATTCTTGTTTCTTTTATCAAAAGGGCTGTTTACCCCAACTGAAATCGTTTTCTAGAGGTCTTGCCAATTTCAACTCTGCGTATTCGTATGCATTTGTTTTCGATTGTAAAATGAATTTGGTTTACAATTTGAATAGTCATACACCCATAGTCATTTTATTCGTGCATATATTTAACTCTGTTGAAATATATGTATACATATACATTTAGCTCTGTTTCATTCATTCGTCCCTGTTAATGTTTAAAACATACATATATATGCATGGTTCAAATTTGATTTATAATTGTCTAGATGCATAGGAAATAGCTCTGTCTGTTCGTTCTACTCTGTTACAATATGAAGACGCATATAACGATTTCTGTTCAAGTTTAATATATTCACATATAGTCACATAAAATTTTCTCTGTGCATTCCTTCTACTTTGTTAAGGTTTTGAAATGCATATAATGGTTCTCAAGTTTGATAGATGAATATATTAGCTCCGTTGGCTATTCGATTCTNTATAATAGCGCTGTGCATTCCATCCACTCTGTTAAAGTTCAAAACGCATATAATGGTTCTACTTCAAGTTTGATGTATATGAATAGACGCATACAATAGCTCTGTTTGAATATTCGATTATGTGCATATAATGGTTCTATTTCAAGTTTGATGTATGCGTACAATAGTTCTGTTTGCCTATTCGATTCTGTGCATATAATGGTTTTGATGTATGCATTCAATAGTTCTGTTTAACTATTCGATTCTGTTCATATTTGATATAAATATATAAACATATAGACACATACAAAAGTTCTGTGCACTCCTTCTACTCTGTTAAAGTTTGATATACATCTATATATGCATACAATGACTTTGTTTTCTCAAACAATTGATTCTAAAAAATAATTTTGTATTTAAATCCTATAGATACTCACTGAATTTTTGAACAGCCTCTATCTGGGATCTTGCATGTATACCAGCGTTAAGAAAACTCATTAACATTAACCAATTTCATTCCACAGGGGGGTAGAATACCAAAAATTTAAGTACAGAAAAGATTTACAATAGTAACACGATCATCCGAACAACTACTATAACTCTCTTCTGTATAATGATAAAACAAACAGTAATTTCCATACAACAAACAAAACACATCCTTCAGATAGATAGAGTTTAGGGTACATATATGAACTAGACTTGCAGAGAAAAACAAAGGGAATAGCCACGTTCCTCCCAACCATAGAACCGAGCAACCACGACTACTTGCCCGATTCACCCTCTAGCCTGACCATGAGTCCATAAGGGGGAACTTGGAACTCCCTTTGCAACACTGTCCTTTGATTTAGTCACCTTTCCACCTTGCCTCACACCCTCCCAGTGTTCATAACAACAAGTGAAGAGAAAAAAAAAATAGACTCTTTTCCCAACATACTCAGCAACGTCCTGCCTCCTCGCATATGCCTTATTTGTAACTTGCCTAGGTCTTTTCCCTTCCTTGGGAATTTTTGCAGCTTCCTAAATCCTTGATTTTCAGGGGATTCCAATGGCCAAATCACTAATTTTCCACTTGTAAAACTCAGCCCAGGGGTAGTTCCAACATGTTCCCCACTCATGGAGTCATGGTCAACTACTTGTAACATGGCTGTTCCAATTGTCTTCCTACAATAAATATGAAATATTCTATTTTTTAACAAGTGTCATTGTCCAATATCTAGTTGGGACAAATCAGATCTCTGCCCAATAGTCAAAATCATTTATTACAATTCATAAAATTTGAAATTTGGAATTTCCATAAATGGCAAAAATTTTCCAATTTCAAATTTACTAAAAACGGAAATAAATTTCCAGCAATTTTAAATTCTAAAAATAATTTTTATTTTCTTTATTTTTGGGGATGTCACATCCTTTCCCCCTTAAATAAAACACTGTCCTCAGTGTTCTTTCCTTTCCTAGAACAATATTGGATGAGATTTTCGCAATTCTCCTTCCAAATCCCAAGTGGCCTCCTCAGGACTAAAGTGCTTCCATTGCACCTTTACCTAAGCGACAACTTTGTTCCAAAGTGCTATTTCTCTCTGGTCCAGAATGCACAGGGGTTACACTTGGAACTAGCCTTCTGGTTCCACCTGCACCAAGTTCCAATCAATCATATGAGTAGGGTCATGAATATATTTTTTTCAACAATGAAACATGAAACACATTATGAATTCTTAGATTAGCTGGAAGTGCAAGTTGGTATGCTACGGGTCCAATTTGAGCTAGTATCTCGAAGGGTCCATAGAACCTGGGTGCTAGTTTGGCACAGTTTCCCAGCTTCAATGAGATTTTTCGGGCTTTGACCTTCAAGTATACATGGTCTCCCACTTGAAACTCTAAGTGTCTTCTTTTCAGATCTGCATAGCTCTTTTGTCTTTCTTGTGCTTCCTTCAAGTTTTGTTGTACCTTTCTCACCATGTTCTCCATATATTGGAGCATTTCTGGTCGAACCATGAGTCTGTCAGCTGGGTTGTCCCAACTAATTGGAGTCGTACACTTTCTGCTGTACAATGCCTCGAAAGGGCTCAACTTTGTTGAAGTTTGATACCCATTGTTATATGCAAATTCTACCAAGTGTATATAATCCTCCCACTTGTTTGGTTTTGTTCTTACGTACATGCAGAGCATATCCTCTGTGATTTGGTTTGTTATTTCGGTTTGTCCATCCGTTTGTGGATGATAACTTGTACTGAAATTTAAGTTGGTATTGAGCCCTGGAAACAATTCCTTCCAAAAAGAGGATGTGAATTTCACGTCTCTATCTGAAATCACCATTTTAGGAATGCCATGCAGTCTAAAGATTTCTTTCATGAATATTTCAGCAATGTTTATAGCTTTAAAAGTAGACCTTACAGGAATAAAGTGTGCAGACTTACTGAGTTTATCGATTACCACCATGATGGAGTCATTCTGTTTCTGAGTTTTAGACAAATCTGTTATAAAGTCAAGTGATATAGTCTCCCATTTCCATTCTGGTACTGGTAATGGTTGTAAGAGGCTGGTTGGATGCTGGTGTTCGACGTTAACCTGCTGACAATCCTGACACCTAGCCAAGTATTCTTCTGTTTCACCCTTCATATTAGGCCAATAAAATAGTTTCCTAAGTGCTGTTATCATTTTTTGGAAACCCGGGTGGCCATAATACGACTTCTTATGTACTTCTTCCAAGATTGTTATCTTTAACCCTGTTGAGTCTGGTATGTAAAGTATGTTCTTAAATCGTAGCAGTCCCTTCTCGTTGATACTTAGATCTGAATTATCTGAGTTCGCGGTAATATTTGAAAATTCTTCCATCATTTTGGTATAGTTTTCGTCATCAATACCTGTCGTCCTTATTCTTTCTTCCAGATCGCTTTATGCTTTGCTAATGTTCATCTCAAATAACACATGGATTCTTCTACTTAATGCATCTGCTACTTTGTTTTCCTTTCCCTTGATATGTCTAAATTCGAATTCGAATTCACTTAAGAAGGCTAACCACCTTGCTTGCCTTGCGTTAAGATCTGGTTGGTTAAACAGATATTTTACCCCGCTATTGTCTGTTAATAATAGGAATTTTCTGCCCATTATGTAATGTTGCCACATCTTTAAGGAGTGTATTACTGCTGCCAATTCTAAGTCATGTGTGACGTAATTTCACTCGTGCTCTTTTAATTTCCGGGACTCATAACAAATAACATGCCCTTCCTGAGTTAGGACACCACATAACCCTTCTTTACTTGCATCGACACATACCGTGAAGTCTTTATCCGGGTGTGCTACTTTTAATATGGGTGTCATTGTCAATAATTCCTTTAGTTTGTTGAAGCTATCTTGACATTTCTCTGACCAGTTAAATCTGGTCCCTTTCTTTTGTAATGATGTGATCGGGTAGGCTACCTTGGAAAACCCCTCTATAAACCTGCGGTAGTATCCGGTGATTCCCATGAATGACCGTATATCGACTACATCTTTAGGTATCGACCATTCCATAATGGATTTCGTCTTTTCTGGGTCTATGACAATGCCCTTTGCTGATATTACATGTTCGAGATATTGTATTTCCTTTTGATAGAAGTCACACTTGTCGAAATTGGCGTACAGTTTGTGCTTCCTTAACGTTTGCAGAACTATTATTAAGTGTTCCTCATGTTCCTCCTCCGTCTTTGAATAGACCAGGATATCGTCGATGAATACCACCATGAACTTGTCCAAGTACTTACTGAAAATACTGTTCATTAGGCACATAAACGTGGGTGGGGCATTAGTGAGTCCAAAAGGTATGACTACAAACTCGTAGTGTCCATATCTTGTCCGAAATGTTGTTTTGTTTATGTCCTCGTCTTTTATCCGAACTTGATGATACCAGGATCGTAAGTCCAATTTTGAAAAGATCTTGGCCCCTCCTACTTGATCGAACAGATCATTTATCCTTGGTAAGGGGTACTTATTTTTTATAGTCATCTTGTTCAGTTGTCTATAGTCGATACATAATCTTAGAGTACCGTCCTTCTTTTTCACAAAGAGGACTGGGGCTCCCCAAGGTGAGACACTTGGCTTGATATACTCTTTGTCCAACAATTCCTGGAATTGTATTTTTAATTCGGACAGTTTTGGGAGACTCATCCGGTAAGGCGTCTTTGAGATAGGGGCAGAACTAGGTAACTCGTAAAATTCCTTTTTCTTCCTTTCATAATAATTTTCAGAAAGGTACTGGTTCTTGAAATACTTCTTAAAGTTAGACCATTCCAACTATTTCTCCTTTAGGACCTCGGCCAACTTTAGATCTTGCCACCAAATACTGGCCTTCCCTTTCAGATTGTAGATGGCCATCCTGACCTTCATGTTGCTGTAATAGTTGTAGATTTGGAAATACTTTTTGATGTCCAATAGCCATGCCTTTGCTTCTTCTCCTGTCCTGGATTCCCCGTCAAAGATAGCGGGTTTAATTTTTTTAAATTCTCCTTCAAGGTGGTCCACTTGTTTTCTTTTTCTATCAGTTTTTGTTCCATCCTCAGCTGGCAGTGTTTCTTCAGACGAACTGTCTCCTTTTTTTGTTTTTGGCCCTGAGTTCTTGGAGGCTCTTTTGCTGACTTTTTCATCGTTATTGTTGTCTTTTGGGATTTTCTTGGTCACTATACTGCGCAACAGGACTTCGTTTATCTCCTGCTGTTCTTGCTGTGCCTTCTTCAATTTTTCATTGTCGGCTTTAAAGATCTGTAGTTCAATGATCAGATTCCTCATTGTTTCCAATAATTCTGTGGGTGAGCTTCCGTCACTATTCTTCCTTGTGTCTCCAGGAGGTCCTTGCTGTGGATTTTCTTCCATCCTGTTTTCTACATTGTCTCGAGCTGCCATATTTATTCACCAAAACAAATAAAATCTTCTGTTTGTAACCATACAATTTATTAGTTTTTTTGGAAGATAAAAACAAAACCATTATGTACTAAGTGCTACAGTGGCCCTGTTCAGGCCCAGTGTTGTAACTTTCGGTCTGATACCATATGTAATGAACCTAAAAATTCTCATAAAATTTTTTTTTCCTGTGGTAATGTACTTGCTATTTGGTTTCGTTTGACTCACTCATGAGCCAGATACTTACACTCTATTTTATTTACACGACCTTATATCATGCTGGCTTAACACACCTGGCCTAAGTAAAACCCTTGGCTTAATATCTTTCACAAAATTTGAAAAGCAATTAAGTCCAAAACTTACTTTACCATAAGGTTTATTATAGTCCCTTTGTGTTTATCAAAAATGTACTATGCGCATACCATAAGGTCTATTATAGTGCGCGTACTTTATTCTAAGGTTTGTTATAGTCCCTTTGTGTTTATCAAAAATATACTATGCGCATAGAGATATGTCTCAGATTTATTAAGGCTCAAGCGCTACCTAACTATGTCAACGTCAGTCTTTAACTTGTGATTGGTAAGGTCTTTAATGTGGTTAATAACTGTATTGGAGAGGTTTTCCAAGCGATTTCCTTTGATGGTTAAATTTCGTTATGTTAAATTTCATCCCTCCGATAACCAACCGAACACGACACACATACGAACCTAACTAAGTCTCTTCCGCTGGCCAGAGTAATGAAACGATAATTTTCGAGGTTGGTAATCAACTGGTTCTTTGGATGGTCATAGTTTTTGGTTTACTTCGTATCTTCTGCATTTAAGGTGGCAGATGTGCTTGTCAGGAGGTGTTTAAAGCTCTGCCAGGGATTTAATAAAGGGATCCTACGACCCGCAGTCCCGATGCCTCTTCCTCCGACTCCTTCCAATCAATATACGCCAGCTTTCCCTAGAGCAGGGTCTTGTACGTTACAAGCTGTAAAGAATGATGATCGTGCCTCTTAGGTTTTCATTTCTCCCTTGTGCCTTCGTAGGGGAGGCTCTACAACTTTCACAGGAAACAACTACCGCCTCCGTGAGCAACCCTTGGTGCATTTGACAGTAATGCCTGGTAAGTTTCACTAAGTGACTGTCGTAATCTCAGATTTTGAACAGAGTTTAATGTTTGGTTGAAGCTGGGAAGGAAAGAGTTGGTTCCTATTTACTTTACTGTGGTTAGAGACTTACCTTGCCCTCATGTAGTATACACATCTTTTTATTTTGTTTCATAGTGACAGTAAAGGGTTTTTCTTGCTGTAATACCTGGGTTGCAGACCCTCTACTACTAGGAACTATACATAAAGTTCCCTGTATGTGTGTCCCGTAAGATTACCTCGGTTTAATCCTTGTCTAACATGTTCTCAGAAATATAACCGGGATGATTCAGAGTAGTATTTCTCGTTTATGTTGGGTTATTCTTCAAGATTAAAATGATGTCATTCCTTGCCTTCCTTGCTTTGTTCGTTGAGGGTTTTCTTTTCAAGTGATTTATTGTTTGAGGTTTGCTCACTGCCATTTTTATTTTGTCAAGGAAAAGGATATTTGTCATTCAGTTTTTCTATGTACTGATGGTGGGGCTCTTACTGTTGCAAGGGTACCCACCAGGAGCTTCCAGACTCTCCTCCCCTCCATCTGGGTTGATTACGAAGTATGGAAACAGGCAGGTGTGGTGTTTCGAACCCTGAGTTAAGTATTCGGTTGGCTACGGTCATCATTGTTTCCTTCTTGAGTTTATAGAACAAGGTTATTCCTCTGTAAGTTTTCTAATGTAATAATGTGTTGGGCGAATGCATGTGTTCCCCTTCCCAGTGCGGGTTCCAGCCTCTACTTGGACTGGAAAAGGTACTCGGGTTCCAAATAATAAACCCCTTCCTCTTGTTGAAATCGAGTGTTCTCGAATTCTGTTTGTAGTTTGTTTTTTCGGAAGTTAAGAGGTCCTTTGTTCAAGTATTGATTCTTTGTATCTGATCACTAAGGGGTTAAACACATTTTTGTTTAACCCAGTTCTATTTTAAATGTAACATGAAGTAAGAGATTCTTGTTTCTTTTATCAAAAGGGCTGTTTACCCCAACTGAAATCATTTTCTAGAGGTCTCGCCAATTTCAACTCTGTGTATTCATATGCGTTTGTTTTCAATTGTAAAATGGATCTGGTTTACAATTTGAACAGTCATACACCCATAGTCGTTTTATTCGTGCATATATTTAACTCTATTGAAATATATATATACGTATACATTTAGCTCTGTTTCGTTCATTCGTCCCTGTTAACGTTTAAAACATACATATATATGCATGGTTCGAATTTGATTTATAATTGTGTAGACACATAGGAAATATCTTTGTCTGTTCGTTCTACTCTGTTACAATCTGAAGACGCATATAACGATTTCTGTTCAAGTTTAATATATTCACATATAGTCTCATAACATTTGCTCTGTGCGTTCCTTCTACTTTGTTAAGGTTTTGAAATGCATATAATGGTTCTCAAGTTTGATAGACGCATATATTAGCTCCGTTGGCTATTCGATTCTGTCTATGGTTGATATATATATATATATAAACCTATAGCCGCATATAATAGTGCTGTGCATTCCATCTACTCTGTTAAAGTTCGAAACACATATAATGGTTCTATTTCAAGTTTGATGTATATGAATAGACGCATACAATAGCTTTGTTTGACTATTCGAATCTGTGCATATAATGGTTCTATTTCAAGTTTGATGTATGATGATAACACAAACAGTAATTTCCATACAACAAACAAAACACATCCTTCAGACAGATAGAGTTTAGGGTACATATCTGAACTAGACTTGCAGAGAAAAACAAAGGGAACAACCACGTTCCTCCCAACCGTAGAACCGATCAACCACGACTACTTGTCCGATTCACCCCCTAGCCTGACCATGAGTCATAAGGGAAAACTTGGAACTCCCTTTGCAACACTGCCCTTTGATTTAGTCACCTTTCCAACTTGCCTCACACCCTCCCAGTGTTCATAATAGAAAGTGAAGAGAAAAACAAAATAGAATCTTTTCCCAGCATACTCAGCAGTGTCCTGCCTCGCATATGCCTTATTTGTAACTTGCCTAGGTCTTTTCCGTTCCTTGGGAATTTTCGCAGCTTCCTAAATCCATGATTTTTAGGGGCTTCCAATGGCCAAATCACTAATTTTCCACTTGTAAAACTCAGCCCAGGGGTATTTCCAACATGTTCCCCACTCATGGAGTCATGGTCAGCTACTTGTAACATGGCTGTTCCATTTGTCTTCCTGCAATAAATAGAAATATTCTGTTTTTTAACAAGTGTCATTGTCCAATATCTAGTTGGGACAAATCAGATCTCTGCCCAACAATCAAAATCATTTATTACAATTCATAAAATTCAAAATTCAGAATTTCCATAAATGGCAAAAATTTTCCAATTTCAAATTTACTAAAAATAGAAATAAATTTCCAACAATTTTAAATTCTAAAAATAATTTTTATTTTCTTTATTTTGGGGGATGTCACAATTTGGTTCAATTGTAGATAACCGTGCTAGGAGTATTTTTTCTGGTGAAGAGATTCTTCTTCTAGTCTCAACTCTTGCATCTTTGTTTCCGATAATCTGATCTAAAGGATGATTCTTCTATACTTGTTTACTAGGTGTCTGCGGAGACACTTGTTGAACTTGCTCTTCTTCTTCTGTCAGATTCTCTTCATCTTCCTCTTCTACTTGTTTTTCATCTTCTTCTTCCTTTTCAAAAGGTTGTTCAATTGATTCATTTTCTTCTTCCTTTGATTTTGGTCTTCCTGTTTCATGAATTGTTACATTGATTCTTTCCACAACTTTGTTCAATCTCAGATTGTAACACTTGCATGATTTCGTTGTACTTGACTAACCAACAAGTACTCCTTTTTCCATACGAGGGTCAAACTTTCCCATTCTACCATCTTCTCTTTTGATGTAGAATTTTCTTCCAAACAATTTGAAGTGCTTCACATTTGTTGGTCTTCCTTTCCATAGCTTGTAGGGAGTTTTGTTAGTGTTGTTTCTGAGCATTACTCTGTTTTGAATGTGAACTGTTGTATGCACTTCCTGTGTCCAAAATATATCTGTCAATTTGGAATCCATTAGCATTGTTCGAGCCATTTCCTGTAATGTCTTGTTCTTTCTTTCAACAACTCCATTCTGTTGAGGTGTCCTAGCAACAAAGAATTTCCTTTTTATTCCTTCACTGTTGCAATAGTCCATAAATTACTTTGACTTGAACTCTCCTCCATTATCGGATCTCAAGCATTTGTTTTTTGAATCCATTTCATTTTCAACCATTTCCTTGTAGATATTAAAGTTTTCGAAAGCTTCTGACTTATTCTTGAGAAATCAAACTGCAGTGAATCTTGTATAATCATCAACTAATAACATAAAGTATTTCTCACCTTTTAAACCCTTTTTTGTAGTTTGTCCAACTAGATCAGTGTGCACAATTTTCAGTGGTCTTGTCATTGAATATTCTTTTGATTTGAACTTGGTGTTTGTTTTCTTTCTTTGTTTACAATGCTTGCATAAAGTGTTGGTTGGTTTCGTGATCTGGGGCATTTATGTGACTGCTTCTCTTTTGATGAATTTGACAATGTTATCAAAATGTATGTGACCCATTCTTCTGTGCCATATTCAACTTTCATCTTCCTTTCCTAGACAACACTTTTCATTTCTAATTTTACTTAACACATATATGTTGCTTGAAGTTCTTGCAGCTATAGCAATCAATTTTCCTGAACCTTCGTTTCTTATATCACACTTTTTTGAATCGAAAGTAAATTTTTGACATTGGTCACACATTTGACTCACACTTAGAATATTATGTTTCATATCTTCTACTAGTAGAACATTTTTTGCCTTTGTATTCTTGTTCCCAATTCTAATTGTGCCTTTTCCAATGATTTTAGCTGAATCATAATTTCCAAAGGAGACTGATCCATCTCTTTCCTTTCATAATGTAAGAAACTTGTCTCTATCACCTGTCATGTGTTTTGAACAACCACTCTCAACATACCAACCATATTTCTTCTGCTTAGCTTGTAGAGTGAGTGTGCATTCTTCATTGCTATACTGATTCTTCTTTTTTATCCATGTCCTTTTCTAAGGTTTATGTTTGTGACTATTGTTATTATGTTGTAGTTATCTAGAAGGGACTATCATTCTGCAATATTTGGCCATGTGTCCAAAGTTGTTACATGTGTAACATTCCACTTCAGTGCTCAAATATTCAAACCTGTTGTAACTTCTTCTTTGTGTTTCACTAGGCCTTCTTGGATAACCCTTTTGTGTATGACTTTCAAAGTTGTTTATGTTCTTGTTGTTAGCTCTACAATTCACAACTTTATGTCCAAAATTATTACATGCATAACATAAACCAAAAAATATAGTTTGATACCTGGGAGTTGAAGATATTTTGAAAGGAGGTGCTCTTATGAATACTTTTTCTTCTTCAAGCCTATCTATCTATTGTTGATTATGAAATATGAATATTCTCGGTGGAGGAGTGTCTCTATAATCTTCCTATCCCCTTTGATTGTTTCTGCATATCTTTTTGGTTATGTTTCTTGATCTGTTGTTTTGGAGATTGATCCCTTTTCTGTCTGATTATATCCAAGTCCGGACTTGTCAAGATGAGATTTTTGACTGCTGATAATGTATTCCAAAACTTTTGAGCAATTCTGCATATTTTTCTTTTGAATATCCTTTCTTAATGTGACAATCTCTACTTCCAAATTTCCAATGATCCTGTTTTTTTTTTCTAGTTGTTCTTTGAGTGCTTCTTCAATTTTTTATCTTCTTTTATTTGAAACTTCAAAATTTTGATCATTTGTTCTAGTTCTTGAGTGTCTTCTTTCTTGTCTAGTTCCGCTTGTAGTTTCTTGTTTTTATTCTTTTCTCTTCTGATAACTTCTATGGCACACATCAATTCTTCTTGGTAGTCAACTTCCGCCTCTTCAATTTCTTCTTCGACTTCTTCATATTCTTCTTAGGAGTCTTCTTTATTAGATTCTTCTACTGCCATGAATAAAACTCTTCATTTCTCACTACCACTGACTTCATCTTCATATGATGATGAGATGTCTTCTTTGGTGCATAAACTTTTCTTGAAATCTTTATTTGCAGTTATTTTGCCTTTATATGTTTGTTTTCCTTTTGAGTAACCTTCATGATTTCTCTTTTTATTATGAGGACATTTGTTAGAAAAATAACCAATACCATCACAATTAAAACAAATTAAAGGAATCTTACCTCTATACCTATCATCGGTTCCCTTGTTCAGTATTTTGATGAAGTTGGCCACTTCTTCATTGTAAGGTCTCTTCCCATAGAGCCTTATAAATCAAAAGTTAAAATAGAGAATAGAGAAAATTATCCTGTATAATTTAATCTTCAACATATAACCATAATTTATTCAGCATAAATTAAATTTATTAACAACATGAAAATAAATCACATAACAATCACATAACATAGCGTATTCAACACCTTAATGATAACCACCTAACACATCGTAATCATGGAAATACATACCTCTATCTTATGCTAATTCTCCAATCTCCAGCTGTCCTCTCTGCTGCTTTGCCCAAAACTGAATCCTTCCTCCCTGCCAGCTAGGAACAGAGCATATCCGGCTCCCTAGCTCTAGGATTTCGTGAGGATTCTTGGCCCCTGAGCCCAAAAACCCCAGCAACAGATGTACCCCTATAACAGACCACCCAAACTCCAAACCAGAAAAATGCAACCCCGAAAACACAGTCCCTAATCTGGGAAAAAGCTTCCTTTTCCCAAACTTGCAAAAGTCCCTCTCCCGAATGCCTCTGCCCCCTCATATCCTCCTCCCATTCACCACCTCCTACCTTCATTTAATGCCACCCAGCTTATCCCTCCATTTAATACCTTATCCCTCCATTCAATACCCTATCCTTCCATTCAATGCTTTATCCCTGCATACGTAAAGTTTTCTAATAACAAATTAAAAGTTATTAAGCCTTTAATTCGTTACCCAACCATTAAATGTGATAATCAATCAACATATATTAAATAATAATAATTAATTAATTAATATTATTAATAAATAATCATTATTTAACTAATACACATTAAGACAATTAATTATTTAATTAATTATACTTGATAAATCTTAAGCAATCATTTAGCTAGGGTTGTTAAATACACCCATCCTTCAGGAAACTTCGTCTCGAAGTTAAAGTATTTTATGATACAAGGGAAAAGAAACATGTTTCACACATTCCTAACAAATAACTGACATTATTAGTAAGTAAGCCAAGAAACTCATTCATACTAGTGTACACGTGCAATAAATGCATGTGTAGCTAGTACATACAAGTCTCGTTCATGTACTAATATCAATAACTATCATCTCTATAGTAATTTCCATATGCATCCAATCCATTCAACAAGACTATTCATTTTATAAAGGACAGTAAACCAATCAAATGTTTGCAAAATCCTTTAATTACAATTATCTAGCTCAACAATGTTATTTAGACAATTGTAGTTTAGTTACATAATTATGAATATTCATATATATAACCATTTTATTTTCAGAAGGAAAACAATAAATTCCACCATAAGACAAATCTCCATACACTCTCAACTATTTCTACTCTTCCTTCCTCCCTAACTTACTTCCATCTTCCATTCCTATCCTTTCTCTGCTGGACTATATTGGAGCATCAACTATATTGACCTAACTCCAAATAGAACCCGTAAGCGAAAGTGTCACTATCTTGACCAAGCTTCCCCAAAAGGCAACTGAAAATCATCATCACGCATCTAGGGGAGCGTGAGCTAACACCATCCTCCCATGACTTCAGGTTTTGGAGGATACATGGTGGGAAATGCCTCCACCCCTCCTAATCATGACTAGGGTCAACACCCTACAATAAAATGTACAGTGGCATCATGTTGCTGGGAGTTTTGTCATCGTCTATTCAGTTTTGGGCAGTCTCACCACCTGAAATCCTGCATTGGTCCACATATCATTGCAATGCATCCAAACCAATATAATTTCACATACAAATATTCATACCATATTGTTTCTCAGCCAGTGGTCATGACATCCACTTTCATCATCATTATCCCTTGGCTATTTCATAGCCAATAACCTGTAGATTAGTCTGTAACACAAACTCATACATTTCTATGTATTATCATCATGTAATTGCATACAACCATAATTTTAATTCGGTATCCACGTACCAACAATTTTAACATCAAATTTTTCAACTTAGAAATAGATCTCATAATATCCCATAATTCAATTATCGACACCCATTCATAAAATTATCATTTACAAAATAGATTTCATCATATCCAACATAATTCTAATAGCATTTAAACCTTCATAGGATTCTCATTCACACAATATATCACATTATATCCATCATCATCAATAACAATTAGACATTCATAGAATTTACATTCACATAGTAGATCGCATTATATCCATCATCATCAATAACATTCAAACATTCATAAAATTTACATTCTCACAATATATCGCATCATATCCATCATTATCCAAATACATTTAAATATTCATAAATATTCATATGTCTTAAAAGTTCAAGTGCATCATTTAATAGTTTCACTTGTGAATAGAAAAAAAAGTGTGTAGGCCTTAAGAAATCCTGGCTATATAAGTCAAAAGGTGGTGTTACATACACCCAACCTTCGAGAAACATATTCTCGAGGTGGTAAAAAAAGTGAGGGATAGTCTCGTCGTAGTGTCTCGTTGTCTTCCCAAGTAGCAGATCCTGGACTATACTTGTCCCACTGGACTTAACTTGGTCTACCAGACGGTTCCTGAGCTGTCAGAGTCTACGGTCCAATATGTGTAACGATTCTACCGTGAGGGTTCCCGTGTCCGATACCTGCAATTCCTTCCAATTTAGTTTATGTGATTCATCAGCAACAGAATGACGTAGAACAGATACATGAAAAACATTATGAGTTTTATGCAGGTGGGGTGGAAATACGAGATGATAGGCAACGGGTCCAATTTTCTCTTGGATTCTGAACAGTCCTATAAATCGAGGTGACAACTTTGTCCCCTTCCCGAATGGTATGGTACTCTTATTAGGCCTGATACGAATGAAAACCTGATCTCCCACTTTATAACTTCAGTCGGTCCTGTGTGCATCTGCATAACTTTTCTGCCTATCCTGTGCTTCCTTTAGTCTCTACCTAATCTGAATCATTTGTTCCTCCATATCTTGAATCAATTCTGTCCCAATTGTTACTTAGTCTTCTAATCTATTCCATCTCAATGATGTTCTGCATGGCCTTCCATACAGAGCTTCGTAGGGTGGCATTCTGATAGAGCTATGAAAACTGTTATTGTAGGAAAACTCTACCAAAGGTAGGTACTTCTCCCAATGGGTTTGATTATCCTTGACATACATCCTAAGCATGTATTCCATGACTTGATTTACTCTCTCGGTTTTCCCATCTGTTTCAGGATGATAAGTTGTTCTTAAGTTCAACTGGGTCCCCAATGCTGACTGCAAACTTGTCCAAAACCTAGAAGTGAATATAGAGTCCCTATATGAAATGATTTTCTTAGGTATCCTGTGCAAATGGATGACCTCACTTACAAACACACATGCCACATCAGTGACATCGTAAGTGTCTCTAATCGGAATAAAATGATAACTCTTGGTTAACTTATGAACTATCACAAGAATGACATTTTGTCTATGAGATGTGAGCAACAACCCTACAACAAAATCCATAGAGATGACTTCCCACTTGAACATAGGAACATCATGTGGTTGTAGGAGGCCTTCGAGGTGATGGTGGTCGACTTTCACTTGTTGACACTCTAGGCACTTGGTGACGAAATGGACTACATCACGCTTCATGCCTACCTAGAAGAAAAGCTTCCTCATGTCTGTGTACATATTCTTCACACCCGGATGTGCACAATAAAGTGCTCTATGGGCTTCCTTTATTACGATTCTTCGAATATCCCCATCGTCAGGAATGTACATCCTTCCCTGATATCTCAATAGTCCATCTGCTTTCAGACTATATCCTTCATACTTTGGATTTAATTGCCTCCCACTCTGGAGGTTTGAAGTAACCTTTAAATACCAACTGTCTCCCTGGAGTTGTGTCAACACACGTTCCCTCAGATTGACCTTTAAGGGTACCAAGGAGAAGACTCGTGGTCTCCTACTGAAGGCATCTGCGACCACATTCTCCCTCCCCTTGATGTATGAAATACCAAAATTGTACTCACTCATAAACTCACTCCATCGCTTTTGTCTAGCATTCAGATCCCTTTGAGTGAATATATGTTTTAAACTTTGATGGTCCATTTTGAGCTCAAAGTTTCGCCCCACAAGATAGTGCCTCCAAAGTTTCAGAGCTAGCATTACAACTACCAACTCTAAATCGTGAGTAGCGTAAATCTCTTCATGTTTCTTCAACTTCCTTGACGCATAAGCTATCACTCCTCCATCCTACATTAGCATAACACCCTTTCTTCGAGGCATCCGTGCATACTGTGAAGTCCTTTTCCATATCCAACACTCGTAGAGTTGGTGCACTAGATAGTACCCTCTTAAGCTCAATGAATGCACTATCACATTCTTCTGTCCATTCATACCTGACCCCCTTGCACTGCAAAGTGGTGATGGGTTTTTCTATTTTATAGAATCCTTCCACAAATCTTTGATAATAACCTGCTAGCCCCATGAAGCTTCTCACCTCATGGACATTTTTTGGCACTGGCGACTCCATAATGGCCTTTACCTTTTCTGGGTCCACAAAGATTCCTTCACCGGAAATGATATGACCTAAATAGTGGATCTCTTTATGGAAGAAGGAACACTTCGACAACTTCCCATACAATTTGTTCTCTCTAAGGTAGGACAACACCACTCGCAAGTGTTCCTCATGTTCTCTTTCGTTCTTGGAATAGATAAGGATGTCATCTAGAAAGACTTGTACAAAATGGTCTAAATACTTCCGGAATACTCTGTTCATGAGGCTCATGAATACTGCTAGCGCATTGGTCAATACGAAAGGTACTACGACAAACTCATAATGCCCAAATTGAGTTCGAAAGGCAGTTTTAGGAATATCACTTTCCTTAATCCTTAACTGGTGATATCCTGATCACAAATCAATCTTTGAGAATACTACTGCTCCTTTTATTTGATCGAAGAGGTCATCTATTCGCAGCATTGGGTACCTATTTTTCACTGTAGCATGATTCAAGTCCCTGTAATCTATACACAGTCATAAGGAACCATCCTTCTTCTTTACAAAAATTACCGGTGCACCCCAAGGTGAGACACTAGGCCTTATTAGACCTAAGTCCAGTAACTCCTTCAACTGCATTTGCAACTCACAAAGTTTCGATTCTGTCATTCGATACGGAGTCTTGGAAATTGGTTATGCACCAAGTTTTAGCTCAATAGTAAAATCAAGCTCCCTCTCAGGAGGTAACACTGGTAACTCATTCGGAAAAACATCCTTAAATTCTGACAATACCAGGTGTTGATCCAAGGAGGGTCCCTTCCTTTCATTCACTACTTCCACTACATATATTCGACACCCTTTCCTCAAGCATCACCTAACCTTCATAGTTGAGATAAAGTGTAATGACACCTTTCTCTGTACACCCTAGATCTCTACTGGCCTTCCTTCATCGTCTACACAGAGCACCCTTTTTGCTAAACAATCTACCAAAGTTCGATGAGCTTCTAACCAATCCATTCCAATGATTAGGTCGTACACCTTGAGAGTAGTAACATAAACCTTCAACCTGGTAGTACACACTCCCAGGTCTACTATACAATTATCAACACTAGGTCCTATGACTTGTTTTTCCCCCGAGGCCATCTCGACTTGTTTAAAGTCATCGTGCTCGTACGCTGCCAACCCACTCTTTTCTAATGTAGATGGTTAAATGAAACTATCTGTAGCACCAAAATCAAATAAAATCTTTACATTGATATGATTTAGCGTACCTGATGACTCCACCACCATGGATTGATGTTCTGCCTGGAGATTATTAACCGCTGTGTAAATCTGGTGGCTGCTACTGGCTCTTCCCATCGGGGCCTTTCCTTCTCTATGCACAAATCTTGATTGTAACTTTGGGCAGTCATGCTGGTAATGGGGTCCTCTACATCCCCAACAGGTAACATGAGATTGAACCTGTGCACAGTTTTGTGACTGTCTCTGAAATGAGTTCCTTCCCCTGGAACCCCTGCCCCTACTAGCTTCTCCCTGAGATGGTCGTGGACCTGCCTGCGTCGTTGGTAATGAATGAGATGTTGCACTCGTTGCCATTGAAATTCCTGTAGCTATTGTCCTTGGTGTGACTCTATTACCATATGGAGGTGGCCTTGAGCCCCCTCCCCTGGGAAATTTCCTAGGGGCCTTCCCCACGAATCCAAGATGATGCGGAAAGGTTGGTCTCATACCTCTAGTTAAGTTCATGTGTTCCTCTGCATAACACACATTTTCCACTGCTTCTGCTACTGAAGACGGTTTCCACATCCACACCATATCCCTTATCTTAGGGTTTTACCCATATACAAATCATTTTTCCTGTCGTTGGTCATTATCCATATATGAAACATATTTGACCAATTCCATAAACCTAATCTCATATTCTTCTACGGTTCTATTTCCCTGTACTAGAGAATGAAACACTCCTACCCGTTGTTCCTCAAAGTAAGCTGGTAGATATTTCCTTTGGAACCTCTCCTCAAAAACTTCCCATGATACGATGTCTGGGGTAAAATGCAGTTGTCTTTCCAGGTTTCCCCACGAGTTCAAGGCACTGTCTCTTAACTAAAAAAATGCTATCTTCGCCTTTGAAGTGGACGCATAGTCTCTTAAGGCAAAACACCTTGTCATGCCTTCCAACCATGCCTCAACACGTTCACTGGCAGGACCCTCGGCAAACTCCAGAAGGTTGATCTTCTGCATTTCTCTAGTGATGTATTCGGGTGGAGGTCCTCCCCCTGAATCCCTCAACGCTTCTGGATTACCCGTTCCAGATGGTGGGGGCTCCACTTCAATCCCTGTTGGTTGACGCCCCTTTAAAGTCTCATTTATGGCCTCCAAAGAGCACAGTATGAGAGCTAGTTCAGGTGATGGTGGTGGCGGTGCTGACGGTCCCTGAGACGATGCCCCTCTGCCTCGATTTCCTCGAGTCCTAACCATCCTGTATGATTTAACCTGCATCAACCAAAGTTGTCAGGGTGAGTTCAAGGAAATTTCACATTTGTGCAACTTAAACTAGAAAACAGGGTTAGGCGTAAGTTTTTTTTACTTGTCTATAAACAAAAGTTACTCTCTTTAGGGGAAGTGGCTAGGTTAGGGTTAAAGCGTCTAAGCTTGATGTCTTCGCTTAAGAAAACTATTGACCCTCTCGCCTAGTAGTTATGCTAGCACTGTACCACACTCGCCATAGTGCATCAGATCCCTTATATGGTGCTTTCTATTATACCCCGATTCTACCCTGACTTTTTCCCATAACATGCATCAAACTCCCGCTACTCTACAAGGACTTTTAACCTTTATAAATTATAAAGTTATACTATTACATTCATTAATCATAGGGATATATATATGATTAATAATCATAGGTTTCAAACCCATTATTAACATTAAAATTTTATAATGTTAATACGTTGTGCACAAAATGCTCCCTTGTGGGCTTGGTGCTTGGATTTGGCTGGTGGAATGGAATGGAAGGGCTTGGTGCTTGGCTCAATGGTTGAGGGCATGAAACTTAGTTCTTGGTTAACTTGGATAATTGGAGATTATACTTCGGGATAGTACTTTGTGGCTATTGATAATTAATTTATTTATATAAATGAATTTATTTTGTAAAGTAACAT
>ML781911.1:79597-101744 GCA_009831015.1 Picea engelmannii | reverse complement strand
AGGTAATACAAGAAATTTACTTGGTTTTCAGATCACTACTTTTACTTTTACTTTGTATACTTCTATTTTCTAAGACTAACATTCGCTTGTTTGATTTTCTATAACTCATGCAGGTGAGCATACAATTTACAGGTAGCCTGAACAGAGGGTGAGACGATTTGCAGGAATCTACTCCCCCTCCCCCCCCTTTTTTTTATATTTATAGACTCTCCCTATTCCTGGGTTCCTATGGGTAGTTCTTCATAGGTTTTAAGGTCTGTAAAATAAAGGGTTTCTAGGTTGTAGGTTAGGGATTTAGGAGCAGATTGCACAGTTAAGTGGGTGGTCAAGCCCAGGTTTTAGTTCTGAAACTCTGCTCTGATACCATGTCTAATGTCTCCTCCCACAGAGCCTTATAAATCAAAAGTTAAAATAGAGAATAGAGAAAATTATCCTATACAATTTAATCTTCAACATATAACCATAATTTATTCAGTAGAAATTAAATTTATTAACAACATGAAAATAAATCACATAACAATTACATGACACAACACATTCAACACCTTAATGATAACCACCTAACACAGCGTAATCATGGAAATACATACCTCTATCTGATGCTAATTCTCCAATCTCCAGCTGTCCTCTCTGCCCAAACTCTGCCCAAACTCTGCCCAAAACCGAATCCTTCCTCCCCGCTAGCTAGGAATAGAGCCTATCCGTCTCCCTAGCTCCAGGATTCAATGAGGATTCCTGGCCCCCGAGCCCAAAACCCCCAGCAACCGATGCACCCCTGTAACAGACCACCCAAACTCCAAACCAGAAAAACACAACCCTGAAAACATAGTCCCTAATCTGGGAAAAAGCTTCCTTTTCCCAAAGTTTCAAAATTCCCTCTCCTAAATGCCTCTACGCCCTCATATCCTCCTCCCATTCACTGTCTCCTACCTTCATTTAATGCCACCCACCTTATCCCTCCATTTAATACCTTATCCCTCCATTCAATACCCTATCCCTCCATTCAATGCTTTATTCATGCATACATAAAGTTTTCTAATAATAAACTAAAAGTTATTAAGCCTTTAATTCATTACCCAACCATTACATGTGCTAATTAATCAATTAATTAATTAATCAACATATATTAAACATTAATTAATTAATTAATTAATATTATTAATAAATAATCATTATTTAAGTCATACACATTAGGACAGTTGATTATTTAATTAATTATACTTGATAAATCTTAAGCAATCATTTAGCTAGGGTTGTTACATTCATCATCTTCTCAGACGTCACTATTGTTGTTATGTTCTTCTTGTTGCTTTTCCTTTTTCTTTGATCTTTTGGATGCTTTGAAAACAACTTCTTTTACATCTAGATTTTCTTGTTCACTTCTCATTTCATATGTTGTGAAGATTCCATGCAATTCGTCCATGCTTATTGAGTTTAGATATGATATTTCTTCTAGTGTTGATATCTTAGGGTCAAATCTCATAGGAAGATATCTTAGTACCTTTTGGACAATTACACATTCTTCGATTTCTTCTCCCAATCCTTTGATTTCATTCACTGTTTCATCGACTCGTAAGTAGGCTACAATGTTCTCATCTTCCTTCATCTTTAGTTGTTCGAACTGACCTCTATAAGTTTGAATCTTTGTTTCTTTGACTTTTGAATCTCCTTCACAAATATTTCAAAGCTTGTCCCAAATCTCTTTAGCGGATTTACAATGTGCAACTTTGGTGAATATCATTTCACTGAGACCATTCAAAAGTGCGTTTGTGGCTTTGGAATTATTCTGATTGAGTTTCACTGCTTTGTTAGTTATTGGTTGAAATGTTGGTGTTGTGTATCCATCTACAATTGATTGTCAAATTTCAAATCCATGTGCCTATATATATGCCTTCATCCTTATGCTCCAAAAATCATACTTTTGTCCATCAAACTGTGGTATTCCATTTTTATACAAGTTGTTTCTCTCCATGATCTACCTTTCAGTGGTTAAACTGATTTCTGAAGGAACCTGCTTTGATACCAATTGTTGGATTACTGAGAGGGGGGTGAATCAGTAATAGAGCAATTATAATACTTTTTAAACCAAATAATCCAAGTTTTATATCAATGTAGAATTATCATCCAATATTGAGAAATGAACAAATGGACAATCATACACATACACAATACACCAGTGTTTTACGTGTAAACCCAAAGGGGGAGAAAACCACATAATTATTTTTCTTATACGTCTTGAAGAATTACATTCATTGGAAGCACCAAATTCCTTTGTTTTCCAGCTGCAACTGGAAGGAGTATCCAACCCACTAGTTTCTCAGGCTATAACCTGAGGGATGCTACAACCCTCTATGTTCTATGACTACAACCAAAAGGTAGCTACAAACACCTGTCATTGCTCCGTCCAACCGCCCTGAAGTAGAAGTAGAATGATGGAACCACTGTCACACTATCACTGCGAGATATATAGTTGTAAACCTATGACATCCCCAAAAATAAAGTATTTTTGAAATTCGAAAATTGTTAGAGAATTATTTCTGTTTTTGGTAAATTGAAATTTGGATTTTTTTTTCCATTTATGTCAATTCTGAATTTCAAATTTGATAAACTGTAATTAATTATTATGACTGTTGGGTAGAGAACTAATTTAAACCAACTAACTATTTGACTATGACACTTGTATGTAAACAAAATATTGTTTTATTTATTGCAGGAGGAAAAATGGAACAACCATGTTAAATTCAGTTGACCATGACTCCATGAGTGGGGAATATGTTGGAAATACCTCTGGGATGATTTTTAAAAGTGGAAAAATAGGGATTTGGCCATTGGTAGCCCCTGAAAATCAAGGATTTAGAAAGCTACGAAAATTCCCAAGGGAGAGAAAAATACCTAGGGAAAAATGATTGTTTTTGATATATAGCATATGTGAGGAGGCATGACGTTGCCTAGTATGTTGGGGAAAGGAATTACTGTATACTTGCTATTATGAACACTGAACATAGAGTGTGAGGCAAGGAGAGGATTATAGATAGAGGAAACATTGTTGAAGAGGAGATTTCAAGTTCCCCCTCATGGACTCATGGTCAAACAAGAGGGTGAATCAGACAAGTAATTTGGCTATCCTGTTCTATGGTTGGGAGGAACGTGGATGTTCCCTTTGTCTTCCCGCGAACTGGTTTAGATATGTTAATCTTCTCCTTTTTGTTCTGAATGATTTTGTGTATCTGATATAATGTATTTGTTTGTACTAAGTTGAAATAGCTTCCATACATGACATCTATTCATTGTATGAATTTTTATAATCAAGGACTAAATTCTAGGGATGGATCCTCCTGAATTAAAATTCTAAGAAGAGTTAGCTATGTACAAGTGAACTTGAAAGAATAGATTTATCTATAAGAGAATGTTATTTTTGTAATCGAAATATTAGACAGATCTATCTATGAGTATTTTTGTTGAGCAAATCTGTACATATATACATATAATATACATATAGACTCATATATATATATATATATATATATATAGTGCACATAGATACAACTGTAGTTAGTACTGTGGATAGATTTATTAAAAGAAGATTTAATGACGGCAATAGAAACCCCACTTATACAGAGATTTTTTGTTATAGTATTTGAACAGACAAATTCTACCAATAAGAAATCAATTACCTCTCATATAAGAAATAACTGCATCGAAGAGTCTGGAACTCCTTATATCTTACTACAGTGATATAATTAAGTCGTTGTTCTGTTATAAGATAATGCAAAATTAAAATTCAAAGATAATTATTAATGAGTATAAATCCCATGCTAGCAGAACTTTCTAACCCTTATGTTTTCCATTCACACAAAATAAAATGAATCAACTGAAGAAATACACACTGTATAAAGTAATTGATAAATTTATTAACTATGAGTATACATACGAATTTGTCCACTCAGTATTCATGGTAGTGGACGGTATAGAATAAGCAATTAAAAGCATACAGTTCTGTACTTACAACATGCGATTTCAAACTCCTACCAGTCCTTTTAGCCTAAACAACGAAGAATGTACAGGTATATAAATATTGTTCTAGAAGTAAAACACAGAATTGTAAATTTACTCAGACCATTATATCTACTCATGTTGGATCCAATCTAACTATTGCAATTGCATATTAAAACACATCGAAAATAAACATAAGGAATGTCGAAATGAGATAAAATGATATAGTATTATAGATCTAGCATAAGTCGATCCAACATTCAGCATTGAAACAGAGCCTGTCATCGAAACGATAACCCTGGTAATTAAATTTTTAGGGCAGAATGAGACTCGAGCAGTAATTGATTAACAATCATTAATTACTCTAGTGAACAGGATAATCCTGTAGAAAAATCATTGCAAAAATCATACTATAAAAACCGGGCCCAAACCCCAAGTTACTTTTGGGAATTCTTCCCCTTTTTCCAAACCCAATAGGAATATGAGGAAATTGATTTTGAATGACCTCTTTTAAATTTGGCAACCGTGATTGTTCGAACTTTAGAAGGGTACATAAGGGAACTCGAATACCTCTTGCACTGAGTACGGGAAACAAACATCAAAGATCATTGTGTAGACGAAAAATACCGGAATATTCACCATACAAAGATTAGAAAATCATATTTAAGGAAACTTGAAGAAATAGAAAGAGAATGACAATTTTGTATTTAACACATCATGCCGAGACATTACTTAACTTCTGAACCTAGCTCGCATGACCTTTCCTTGTTGTTTTCCGGCTGGACAGTCGCTCAAGGCCAAGGATGGATGGGGCAACAACTTACTGATAGGTACCCTCGCATCAAATAGGGATGATCATTAGTGTTGCGTATCAATTCAAGAGAAAAATGATTTAAAGAAATAAAATGAAAACTTTACACAATAGTCATAAATAATGAATAGCGAGAGAAACTGTACTAAGTCCCTTCATGCATGGACGATGTATATTAATTTGAGTGTTATAAACCTTAAGAATTTCTTTTATACCAGAAGCATATCTAACTGTCGATCTTAAACTACCTTTTAAAAATGGACAAGCATGTTGTGCATAGACATGATAAACTTATTTCTTTCCACACGGGACAAAAATTACTTGATAGTTGAGTTATAGACCCACCAATAACAATTTACAGGGGATATATTTTTAATTCAACGATTGATACAGAAAACCCTGACCACTGGTTTCAAGTCGTAGGGGTAGCAAAGATGACAAATAGCATTTGAGAAATATCAAGGGGCTTTGCTGGCATTGAAGAGTTATCTTAACATGCCATAATCATAGAGGTCTTTAGTTCAACACTATACAACCAGTTGAGACCACGACAAAGATGAGGAGAATTATACAACTCCTTGTACATTTCGCGAAGGGATTCTTTCGTGAGACTGTACCCTCCCTCAGACAAATGAGATATCATTTACTACAACCTATTGAGGGGTGGCATATACTTTAAGAATACAAAGAATGAAGTGTTTGTAACTAAAAGAAAGGTAAAACAGAGACACCAAGAAATGCATAACCTTTCCATTATTCAAGCTTTAGATTGTCAAGTAGCCTTCATGTCAAACGAATCAGCAACCAAAATGTTTTTTTTAATATAGAGCATTCCTAAAATAAGCTAAAGAGATGTTCTTACCTTATTATGCAGAGTCCCAATGGTAGAGGTCCACCCAATACGTTTGATTCCAGAACAAGTCCAATACTTAGGCATTGAGAAGTTACAGAGAATATTTGATAACTCAACCTTATTTGTAGGGAGCACACAGAGCCGATATCGAAAGAAGACTAATGAAAATGGTAGTTATAGTGCCCATCTACTAGTCTACATATGCTTAATGGTGGTCCGTAAGATAGTACTATAGCTAGGGAAAGGTGGCGATATTTCAGAGGGACACTTTAAACTCGTGATAATCCCGAGGGGTTGTTTCCAAAACATCTTAAAAGCTCTGGCAAAAGGGTCATTACACCTTCTTGACCATATCCCAAGTTAGTCCCACCTTAATCCACGAAAAATGGATTTGGCAAACAATTCAGTCTTCTCATTATAAGTTTTGTTAGGGTTCGTTGTACTCATTGATATTCTGTTAAGGAAAGTTAAGCTTCTTCTCAAGAGTTATTTCGAATAGGATGACAATTGTCCCTAAAGGGGTGAGGTGAGAACTAGATTCCTAACTACCATCTCCATGCCTGTAATTCACACGTTCTAGGTTCACGTTGATGGCAAGAAGTGCATTAAGTTCTCTACCCCCCCATCCCGAAGAAACATATTGGCCACTCCAAAATTTATGAAGGGTCATTCTTAGTACTCATCTCATGGTAGGCCTTGCTGGTGCAGTACATTTGGAAATGGACTTATATAGATATAGATTATTTCTTAAATGTTTTATGGCGCAATATGTTTGGTAATAGTATGTTTATACATATCGAATGTTGCGTAAATATTTGGTGGCGCAATGTAATTGACAATATTTATATACATGTATATAAATTGTCGTGTAAATATTTTATGGCGCAGTGGTATTTTGACTTTTGACATATACATGTAGGTTGTTGCATAAACACTTTGGTATATATATGTATATTGTGTAGAGGACATGAGTATATCCCATGTGGTTAGGATAGAAGAAACAACTTATAGGATTACAAGGAGTCGAGGTTTTGAGGAGGAGATAAAGTCTTAAAATTTCACTTATAAAATAGCTTTGGTAAGTATTAATGTGGAAGAAGTGCTTAAGCTCCTTGTAACAACATTTGAGTTAAATATGCCTTTAATTTGAGAATCTATGACCACAAAGAAATTTTGTTTTTATGGTAATTAGAGGTACATTACATATGGTATCAGAGCAAAGGTTACAACACTTGGACTTTGAACATGGCCACCTGATTTCTTAGCACATAATTATGTTTATCTAAAACTAATAAAACCTTTATTGTTGCAAACATAAAACCCTTTTCTATTTTGTGTTGATCATGGCAGCATAGGATGACACATAAATCAGACTTGATGGGAATCTTGAACAAAGATTTTATGAAAATCAGAGACATAATAGTGATAGAAGCTCCCCTATTGAGGTTCTGGAAACGATGAGGAATCTCATTGTTGAGTTGTAGGTTTTCAAAGCCGACAATGAAAAACTGAAGAAGGCACAGCAGGAACACCAGGAGATAAATGAAGTCCTACTGCACATTATAGTGATGAAGAAAAGCCCAAAGTATGATAATAATGAAGAAGAGGTCAGAAAAAGGGCCTCCAAGAATTATGGGTCTGAAGTAGAAAAAGGAGATAGTTCGTCTAAAGGTACACCTTCAGCTGAGGGAAAAACAAAAATGGATAGAAAAATAAAATAGGTAGACCACCTTGAAGGAGACTTTAAGAAAATTAAACCAGCTACTTTTGATGGATAATCCAGAACAGAGGAGGAAGTTGAGGCATGGTTATTAGAAATCAAAACATATTCCAGATATACAACTATTCCAACAACATGAAGGTCAAAATGGCCATTTAAAGTCTGAAAGGAAAAGCCATCATATGGTGGCAAGATCTGAAATTGGCCAAAGGCCTAAAAGAGAAATATATGGAATTGTATGACTTTAAGAAATATTTCAAGAAACAATACCTATCTAAGAGCTACTATGAAAGGAAAACCAAATAATTTTATGAGTTATGACTTGGTCCGATGACAATGGAGGATCTTATAAACAAGTTCCTGGAATTACTAAGGTTCGTACCTTATATCTGGGAGGACAAGGTAAAAAACCAGTGGTTCCTAAGTTGTTTACCACGGTCCTATAGAGACATAATTGAGTTTGAAAGCCCCAAGTCATTGAGTGAAGTATTAAAAAAGGAATGAATGTGCTACGACTAGTACAAGCAACGAGCATAGTTTCCCAAGGCTTGGAAGGATAAGAAACAAGACCGAATGAACCAGTGGAAGAAGGGATACCAGCCATCTCCTTATCAGAATGCAACAAAAATATTTCCTAGAAAATATTTTCACTCAAACCATCCAAGAACACAAGGAGACAGTAAATCGGTAAACCTGGGAACAAAGAAGTTTGGAGACAACCCCCGAGAACCGTCAAAATGATGGGAATGTGGAGAACCTTATATTAGGAGGAACTGTCCATGTTTAAACACAACAAGTAGAACTATTGTTCATAATTTGTAGGAAGCTTCGACGGTGGGTGATGTAGGTAGAAGCTTGCATAGGATAAATGCAGCCATTAATGGTCGACAAGATGACCACCAGTCCTCTATGGTGGAAATCGAAGGTAAAATCAATAACACCCAAATTTCTATTTTAATTGATCCTGGAGCTACGTTATGTTATATCACTCCTGGAGTAGTAGAGTAAAATAAAATTAAGAGGATGAAAAATGCAAAATCATGGTTGGTACAGTTAGAAACAAGAACTAAAAGGAAAGTGGTTGACTTTATTTCTGATTTTGAATTTAGTTTGGATGGTAAAAACATAAAAACAAATCTGAATATTCTGCCACTATGATCTTATGATATGATTATTGGAATGGATTGGTTGGAAAAGAACAAAGTAGGTCTAGATTGTTATACAAAGACACTTAATTATAAATATGATCATGACACTACTGAAATATCCCAAGGCATACCAAAAATTGTATCAGTTAGACAAGCCACCGCAATTCAATTCAAGAAATGCATGAGAAAGGGTTGTCAAGTTTACGCAATTCAAATAACGAATCTGTTAGAAAAAGAAGATAATCCCAACTTGGAAGGATTTGCTGTCCTTCGTGAATTCAGAGACGTATTTGTTGATGAGATACCAGAATTACCTCCTAGAAGAAAAATAGACTTCTCCATAGACCTACTACCTGGTTCAGCCCCCATCTCAAAAGCACCTTAACGAATGAGTCTACCATAATTGACAGAATTAAAAATACAATTGTAGGAGTTATTGGACAAAGAGTATATCATACTAAGTGTTTCACCATGGGTAGCACCAATCCTCTTTGTGAAAAAGAAAGACAGTACTCTAAGACTATGTATCGATTATAGACAATTGAACAAAATGACTATTAAGAACAAATACCCCTTACCTAGGATAAATTATTTGTTCGATCAAGTAGGTGGGGCAAAGATCTTTTCAAAGTTGGATTTATGATCCAGTTATCATCAAGCTACAACATTTTGGACAAGATGTGGACACTACAAATTCATAGTCATACCTGTCAGACTCACTAACGCACCAGCCATGTTCATGTGCTTGATGAACAATATTTTCAGTCAGTATTTAGACAAGTTCGTAATCGTATTTATCGATGATATTTTGGTCTATTCTAAAACGAAGGAAGAACATGAAGAACACTTAAGAATAGTTCTGCAAAGTTTGAGGAAACACAAACTGTACGCCAAATTTGATAAGTGTGATTTTTATCAAAAGAAAATACAATACCTAGGACATGTAATTTCAACAGAAGGCATTGCAGTCGACCCTGAGAAAATAAAATCCATCATGGAATGGTTGGTACCTAAGGATGTAGCGAATATCTGGTCATTCATGGGAATCAATGTATATTATTGCAGATTTATAGAGGGGGTTTCCAAAATATCCTACCCTATTACAAAATAAAGGGACCAAGTTTAATTGGTCACAGAAGTGTCAAGATAGTTTTAACAAGCTGAAGGAATTATTGACAACTGCACCCATCTTGAAGGTAGAAGACCTAGATAAAGACTTTACCATCTGTGTTGATGTGAGTAAAGAAGGACTAGGTGGTGTCCTAACTCAGGAAGGACACGTGATTTTTTATGAGTCCCAAAAATTAAAAGAACATGAGCGAAACTACGTCACTCATGACTTAGAATTGGCAGTAGTAATACATGCCTTAAAAATGTGGCGACACTACATAATGGGCATAAAATTTCTATTACTGACAGATAATAGCGGAGTGAAATATTTGTTTAGTCATCGAGATCTTAATGCAAGGCAAGCAAGATGGCTAGCCTTCTTGAGCGAATTCGACTTTGAGGTAAGACATATCAAGGGTAAGGAAAATAAGGTAGCAGATGCCCTAAGAAGAAGAGTCCATGGGTTATTCAAAATAAATGTCAGTAGAGAAGAAAGTGATATGGAACAGAGAATATGGACAACAAGTATTAATGACAAAAATTACACTAAAATAATGGTAGAATTACAAAACAGTACCGCAAACTCAGATAAACCAGATCTGATTATCGACAAAAATGGACTATTACGATTCAAAAACGGACTTTACATACCAGATTCAAGAGAGTTAAAGATAACAGTCTTGGATGAAGTGCATAAGAAACCGTATTCTGGCCATCTAGGATACCGGAAAATGATAACAACACTTAGAAAACTATTTTACTGGCCTAATATGAAGGGTGAAACAACAAAATATTTGGCTAGGTGCCAAGATTGTCAGCAGGTTAAGGCCAAACAACAACATCCAGCCGGCCTACTACAACCATTTCTAGTACCAGAATGGAAATGGGAGACCATATCGGTAGACTTTATTATAGGTTTGTCAAAAACTCAGAAACAAAATGACTCTATTATGGTTGTAATCGATAAACTCAGTAAGTATGCACACTTTATTCTTGTAAAGTCTACTTTTAAAGCTGTAAATATCACTGAAATATTTATGAAAGAAATTTTTAGACTTCATGGTATTCCTAAAATGGTGATTTCAGATAGAGGCGTCAAATTTACATCTGCTTTTTGGAAAGAATTATTTGCAGGGCTAAACACTAATTTGAATTTCAGTACTAGTTATCATCCACAAATAGATGGAAAAATTGAAAGAACGAACCAAATCGTAGAGGATATGCTCTGCATGTATGTACAAACAAAACCAAGCAAGTGGGAGGACTACCTACACCTGGTAGAATTTGCATATAACAATGGGTATCAAACTTTGGCTAAGATAAGCCCCTTTGAGATATTGTATGGCAGAAAGTGTATGAATCCAATTAGCTGGGACAACCCGACTGATAGAATTATGGTTGGACCAGATATGCTCCAATAAATGGAAGGTATGGTAAGAAAAGTACAACAGAACTTGAAAGAGGCACAAGAGAGACAAAAAATTTAGGCGGACCAGGAAAAAAGACACTTGGAATTTCAAGTGGGAGATCATGTGTACTTAAAATTTAAATCCCGAAAGAGTTCACTCAAACTCGAGAACTGTGCCAAGATGACACCTAGGTTTTATGGACCCTTCGAGATACTAGATCGAATTGGAACCGTAGCATACCAACTTGCACTTCCAGCTAATCTAAAAATTCATAATGTATTTCATGTGTCTTTGTTGAAAAATTATGTTCATGAGCCTACTCATATGATCGATTGGAACTTGGTGCAGGTGGAACCAGAAGGTGAGTTTCAGGCGGAACCCCTGCACATTCTAGATCGGAGAGAAATAGCACTTCAGAACAGAGTCACCGCTTAGGTAAAGGTGCAATGGAAACACTTTAGTCTTGAGGAGGCCACTTTGGAGTTGGAGGGAGATTTGCGTAAATCTCGTCCAATACTGTTCCAAGAAAGGAATGAACACTGAGGTCAACGTTTTATTGAAGGGGGAAAGGACATGACATCCCCAAAAATAAAGCATTTTTGAAATTCGAAAATTGTTAGAGAATTATTTACGTTTTTGGTAAATTCAAATTTGGAAAAATTTTGCCATTTATGGAAATTTCGAATTTCGAATTTGATAAATTGTAATTAATTTTTATGACTATTGGGAAGAGACCTGATTTGACCCAACTAACTATTTGACTATGACACTTGTATGTAAAAAAAATATTGTTTTATTTATTGCAGGAGGACAAATGGAACAACCATGTTAAATTCATCTCAACATGATTCCATGAGTGGGGAACATGTTGGAACTACCTTTGGGTGGATTGTTGTAAGTGGAAAATCAGGGATTTGGCCATTGGAAGCCCCTGAAAATCATGGATTTAGAAAGATGCGAAAATTCCCAAGGGAGGGAAAAAGACCTAGGCAAAAAGGATTGTTTTTGATATATAGCATATGTGAGGAGGCAGGACGCTGCCTAGTATATTGGGGAAAGGAATTACTGTATACTTGCTGTTATGAACACTGAACATTGAGTGTGAGGCAAGGAGAGGACTATAGATAGAGGAAACATTGTTGAAGAGGAGATTTCAAGTTCTCCCTCGTGGACTCATGGTCAGGCTAGGGGGTGAATCAAACAAGTAATTTGGTTGTCCTGTTCTACGGTTGGGAGGAACGTGGTTGTTCCCTTTGTCTTCCTGCGAACTCATTCAGATATGTTAATCTTCTCCTTTTTGTTCTGAATGATTTTGTGTATCTGATATAATGTATTTTTTTGTACTAAGTTGAAATAGCTTCCATAGATGACATTTGTTCATTGTATGAAGTTTTATAATCAAGGACTAAATTCAGGGGATGGCTCCTCCTGAATTAAAATTCTAAGCAGAGTTATCTATGTGCAAGTGAACTTGAAAGAATAGATTTATCTATAATCGAATGTTATTTTTGTAATCAAAATATTAGACAAATCTATCTATGAGTATTTGGGTTGAGCAAATATGTACATATATAACTACGGTTAGTACTGTGTATAGATTTATTAAAAGAAGATTTAATGATGGTAATAGAAACCACACTTATACAAATATTTTCTATTATAGTATTTGAACACGCAAATTCTACCAATAAGAAATCAACTACTTCTCGTATAAGAAATAACTAAATCGAAGAGTCTAGAACTCCTTATATCTTACTACAGTGATATAATTAAGTCGCTGTTTTGTTATAAGATAATGCAGAAGTAAAATTCGAAGATAATTATTAAAGAGTATAAATCCCGTGCTAGTAGAACTTTCTAACCCTTATGTTTTCCATTCGCACAAAATAAAAGGACTCAACTGAAGAAATACACACTGTATAAAGTAATTGATAAATTTATTAACTATGAGTATACATATGAAAATATCCACTCGGTATTCATGGCAGTGGAAGGTATAGAATATGCAATTACAACCATACAGTTCTGTACTTACAACATGCAATTTCAAATTCCTACCAGCCCTTTTAGCCTAAACAACGAAGAATGTACAGGTATATAAATATTTTTATGGAAGTAAAACACATAATCGTAACTTTACTCAGACCATTATATCTACTCATGTTAGATCCAATCTAAATATTGCAATTGCAGATTAAAACACATCGGCAATAAACATAAGGAATGCCGAAATGAGATAAAATGATATAGTATTATAGATCTAGCATAATTTGATCCAACATTCAGCGCTGAAACAGGGCCTGACATCGAAACGATAACCCTGGTAATTAAATTTTTGGTGCGGAATGAGACCCGAGCAGTAATTGATTAACAATCATTTAATTACTCTAGCGAACAGAATAATCCTGTATAACAATTATTGCAAAAACCATACTATAACAACCAAGCCCAAACCCCAAGTTACTTTTGGGAATTATTCTCCTTTTTCCAAACCCGATAGGAATCTGAGGAAATTGATTTTGAATGACCTCTTTTAAATTTGGCAACTGTGACTATTTGAATTGTAGAAGGGTACAGAAGGGAACTCAAATACTTCTTGCGCCAAGTACGTGAACGAACATCTGAGATCATTCGTAGATGGAAAATCCTGGAAGATTCACCATACAAAGATTAGAAAATCATATTTAAGGAAACTTGAAGAAACAAAAACAGAATAATAATTATCTATTTAACACATGATGCCAAGACATTACTTAACTTCCGACCTCGGCTCGCATGACCTTTCCTTGTTGTTTTTCGACTTGACAGTTGCTCAAGGCTGAGGATGGATGGGGAAATAGCTCACTGATGGGTACCCTCACATCAAACATGGCCCATCATTAGTGTTGTGTATCAATTCAAGAGAAAAATGATTTAAAGCAATACAAGTAAAACTTTACACAGTAGTCATAAATAATGAATAGAGAGAGCAACTGTACTAAGTCCCTTCATAAATGGATGGTGTATGTTAATTTAAGTGTTATAAACCTTAAGAATTTATTTTATACCAGAAGCGTATCTAACTATCGAGATTAAACTACATTTTAAAAATGGACAAGCATGCTATGCATAGATGTCATAAACTTATTTCTTTCCACATGGGACAAAAGCTACTTGATAGCTGAGTTATAGACCCACTAGTAAGAATTTATAGGGGATATATTATTAATTCAACGATTGATACAAAAAACCCTGGCCACTGGTTTCAAGTCATAGGGATGGCGAAGATAAAAAATAAAATTTGAGAAATGTCAAGGGGATTTGTTGGTATTGAAGAGTTATCTTAGCATGCCTTAATCGCAACGGTCTTTAGTTCAACACTATACAACCGGTTGAGGCCATGACAGAGACGAGGGGAATTATACAACGCCTTGTACATTTTGCGAATGGATTCTTTCATGAGACTCTACCCTCCCTCGGAAAAATGAGATATCATTTACTACAACCTATTGAGGGGTGGCGTATACCTTAAGACAACAAAGAATGCAGTGAGTGTAACTAAAAGAAAGGTAAAACAGAGACATCAATAAATGCATAACCTTTCCATTATTCAGGATTTAGACTGTCAAGTAACCTTCACTTCGAAGGACTCAACAACTAGAATGATTTTTATAATAGAGAGGTTTCCTAAAAGAAACTAACCATATGCTCTTACCTTATTATGCGGATTCCCAATGGCAGAGTTTCGCCCAATACATTTGATTCCAGAACGAGTCCATGAGTTAAGCATTGAGCAGTTACAGAGAAGATTTGATAACTCAACCTTATTTACAAGGAGCACACAGAGCGTATATCGAAATAAAACTAGTGAAAACGGTAGTTCTAGTGCCCATATACTAGTCTACGGATGCTTAATGGTGGTCCGTAAGACAATACTGTAGCTAGGGAAAGGTGGCGAGATTTCAGAGGGACACTTTAAACTAATGATAATCCCGAGGGGCTATTTCCAAAATGTCTTAAAATCTCTGGTAGAAGGGTCATTACACCTTCTCGATCGTATCCCAAGTTAGTCCCGCCTTAATCCACGGAAAATGGATTTGGCAGATAGTTCAGTCTTCTCATTCTAAGTTTGGTTAGGGTTTTTCATACTCATCGATATTCTGTTAAGGAAAGGTAAGCCTCTTCTCAAGATTTAATTCGAATAGGATGACAGTTGTCCCTAAAGAGGTGAGGTGAGAACTGGATTCTTAACTACCATCTCCATGCCTGGCATTCACACGTTCTAGGACCACGTTGATGACAAGAAGCGCATTAAGTTATCTGCCCCCCCATCCCGAAGAAACATATTGGACACTCCAAATTTATGAAGGGTCATTCTTAGTACTCATCTCATGGTAGGCCTTGCTGGTGCAATACATTTGGCAATGGAATTATATAGATATAGATTATTGCTTAAACATTTTATGGTGCAATATATTTGGTAATAGTATGTTTATACATATCAAATGTTGTGTAAATATTTTGTGGCGCAATGTAATTCGCAATAGTTATATACATGTATATAAATTGTTGTGTAAATATTTTATGGCGCTGTGGTATTTTGACTTTAGACATATATGTAGGTTGTTTCATAAACACTTTGGTATATATATGTATAGTCTATTGAGGATAGGAGTATAACCCATGCATTTAGGATAAAAGAAAACACTTATAGGATTACAAGGAGTCAAGGTTTCAAGGAGGAGATAAAGTCTTAAAATTTTACTTATAAAATAGCTTTGGTAAGTATTAATGTGGAAGACGAAGTGCTTAAGCTCCTTGTAACAAGATTTGAGTTAAATATTCCTTTAATTTGAGAATATTTGACCACAAAGATTTATTTTTTTATGGTAATTAGAGGTACATTACAAAACCTATACCAATAAACCTAAAACATGCATCAAACTATACCTCAACCTATAATCAACCTGTACCATAAACAAGTGCATCAACCATGCACCAACCTGTACCAAACAACCTGTAATTAGCCTGTACCATAAAAAAGTGCAACCAACTATGTAACACACATTTACCAATCATGTTTCAACTACTCATCAACTATGACTCATCAATATGTACCAACATCATCAACTATACACCTCATGTATGTGCCAACGCATCAACTACTTGTCTCAACCATGTACCCAACATGTACCTTAACCAAAATCCCTCATCAATTTCATCATGAAAATACGATTAGTAATTGTTTAATAGACCTGGTGTATATGATCACATACATGGAAACCTTCCTTAACTTTAACAACAAGAGACTAGCATTTTCATCAAACTTTTCTTTAGTCTCACATGACTAGTTTTGGATTAGTCAACAACCCTAACTTGAAATAATCATAACTTTGTACCTGTAATGAATAAAGATACGAAACTGATAAAAAAATTTCTTCAGTGTATTTTATGCAATTCCTCTAGTTTTCACTACTTGTAACCTTTTATAAAAGGAGTTATAGCAAAAATGGCATACCTTATTGAATTCTGGCTTATTCTAGAGAGCAACCTTGTAGACAATGCCCTGCACAAAATATTTGTTGAATTGAACGGAAACTATTACATAGAATACTAAAGGATATAATATGACCAACACATTTGGTCTTACTTAATTTGTATCTTTTATGAAGAAGTTATGACGTTTTTACCTAAAACACCTGTTTTAGACTAATTTCAGGACTATCCACAAACCCTATTTTCCATGGAGTGTAACTCCAAAAATACGACCCACAAGCTGAATGTTTTACCACAGATACTTGGATATGTTTCCTCATTGGCATAGAAATTTTATAGTCTGAATCATTCTATCAAAAACGTTATTGCGAAAATGGTGAGATGACTTGTAAATAACATACCTTAGAAAGCATCATCAAAAGAATTTATCCTTCCTTGAATTCCAGCCTTCTTTTCTTCACCTTCCCATTAGAGATTCAGCTTAGATATCCTTTGGTTACCTCAAACACCTATAGATATTCATTATTCTCAATTTTTATCTAAAATGAGAGAGCCTTGCCTCTTATTTATACTCTCTAAGTAGCTTCCTTAAAAACATCTTCTAGGTCACTTTGCCCACTTTCCTTATTTTAGGGTTAACCCACTTCTAATTTCTCCATTAAATTTATTATTGAAATAATTTATTTTGTATTCACTTTGACTTATAGTACACATATCACTTCACTTTATTATTTACCTTTTAAATTCTCTTAAACCACTTTGACTACTTTGACCTTTTGGGGCTTCTAGATGACATATGAGGGTCCTCCAACTTCGTACGGACATAACTTTCAAACCGTGAGGAGTTATGTGACGTTCCACATACAACCATAAATGGAATGACATTTAATATCCATATATAATAGTATTACCTGAAAATATATCAAAACTCATATCGTTATCCATCAAACAAACTTGGGTCCATTACCCAAACCTGGGTTCTCCAACTTCTTATGGCCATAACTTTCTAACCATGAGGAGTTATGTGACATTACACATACCACAGGAAATGGCATGACAAGAAATATCCATATAGGATAGTTTCACTAAAAAATTCACTGACCTTCATCTCATTATTCCACAAATAATCATGGGTTCTCTAACCATACTTCTAGGATAACTCAATCCAAAAAACGTCTTCGTGTGAGGGATTTCACGATAAGGGGACCACTTTGGAGTTCATCCTTTGTGCTATCAGGATTTTTTCAAGGGTTGACATCAATGACAACCAAAAATCAACAGACGAGAACACCTCACTCAAAGGTATTTGAGTTCCAACATATAACGTAAAAAAAAATAATAACCATCCAAGTTTTGTTTAAAGTGATTCAGGTTCCACTCTGGGATACTATTATCATGATAGTTTTATACCAGGATCATATAGAAAACTGGTTACTTGTTTATTCAATCCATAAAGGAAAAGACAGAGGGGAAACCCCGTATTGAATACAATTTCACTACTTAATATTTATGGTCGCATATTTTATATAGATTTTGAAGACTCATTTTAAGTGTGGTACCGACTCTGTAATAGGTAGCATGTTTTTATGTATTTATATCATTGGACATTTGCTTTCGAGATTACTGAAAGGAGAAGGACCATAATCCTTCTTCTACATTTAATACAGTTGGATTCGATGGAAAATACTTGCAATAGTCAATAAATAAATTTATGTGTATTAGATGTTCATACAACACATAAGATTCGTATAGGTAGCAACATATATATATATATCAATTATGATATTTACTCAAAATTTCGTTTGGTAATTGTACAATTTAAATATTCATGAAGCGAATATCTATACATACAGATATATCTACAAATATGGTATAGGTTCTACTTATCATGGTAATACCTATGTTATGTGTAGATTTATTGTAACCTATAAATGCATACACTAGTATTTCCTGTAGATCTACACTTAAGAATATTCAACCTGTAGCATTCTGTAATAAATTTTAAGCCTATTTGTACTTGAATATACATTCATATTTATGCCAAATATTCCTAATATCTTACCAGGTAAGATCACCTCTTATTCTAACGACTTTACTACCATGTGAGTAGGTAGTTCAAAATATCAAGGATTAATGAAAGTTTTTGGTAACTAAAGGGTTGAGTTTCTCTTAACATTTTTTTTTGGATATGCTCCATCGTTTCTTTGTGCATTGTATGATGGTAACCCATCTCATGGTAGTCACAATACTAGCCTTTCCTACGAAGTATACACCCTTCACTCATGCTCTTCATTGAGGTTATGTAAGTAGTTTACCAGGCGGTTTAGTTTTTTTGAGTTCAAGAATAGCCCCGTTGTATTGTTAATTCTTTTGTCGGTAGTAACTATCCTCAGACTTATCCTTATTCTTAGTCTAGTACATTTTTGTTTGAATTCATTCATGGCATATCGAACGCTAAAACACCCGAGGATGAAACTTGCTTGGGATATTTATAGTAACCCTAACATTTCATACCTATAGTGTCCTGTGTGAGTGACAACGTAAAGTTATCCTCTGTTTGTTCTATCAAATTTATCTTTGTGAAACTATGAGGGTTCTTGCCAGCAGGATCAAAACTCTGCTTTTATCATTTATATTTGAGTTTTAGATAGGGTTCACGACATACCTCTCATCTGAGAATCCCGCTTGGTCCAATATTTCTCTACAATCATCCCTAAGTTTGTCAAAGGACAAACTATGTGGTTATAGGTTGCATACGTAATGAACCCCAAATTTGTCAAATAATTTTTTTTTTCTCAGGAACATTAATCCTCGATTTATTCTAGAAGACTTGTAAATAAGGGAAGTAGGTATTTATCATCATTGTTATTTTCTGCGAGATTCTTATGTTCTGGCTATCAAAAATGATGAACGATTATTTCATAAACATTTCTACTCAAACTTAACTAATACTGAACCGAACTTCTATACGAGTAATCTCCACATTCTAACATCCACCTTTTTATAAATCTTGAATCCTACTACCATTCTAATACTGATATGTATATGTTGTATTAGACTTAGGAATCGTAAACCTATACTCTTCCCTAAGCATAGGCTTCCATGCCTGCGCGCAAGGGCAAGACTTCATTTAATTTGTTTTCGAAAACACACTCATATACCATAGACTATATCCACATTATAAAGGGGTTGGGAGTGTGCACCCTTAGTGAAAGGTTATTTTCTTAGCATAAGATGTTAAATGTCACTTCACATGGATGAACAAATCGAACAACCCCCTGGGATTACTAGTTGTGTATAGATCTTTCGATTACTATTAAAATAAAGGTTTTGATAACAAGTTTTATCCACAACAAATGTTTATCCCTACCCTAACTGAAAATGGTCTTAACTGAACGATAGAAGTTAGAGTTTAATGGTAAAGTGTTTCGTTCCATGAAGGAATTGTCCTTTACTTTTCATTAACTTAATATGAAACAAAGGGTTCTTGTCAATCGTGAGTTAAACCTCTGAGCAGGCCATTAATGGAGACCCTGTGAGTGAATATCCCAAGGCTATCACTGGACCCATCATCCAATATGATCACTCCATATCTAACCCATCACATGGCTAGAGCTAGTCTTCATACTACCACCATTTACTCTGCATAGGAAGGGTTTATAGAACTAGATGATTTTTCGTCTTTGTGAAGTTTTCGAATTTGCTTTTTTTTTTTTTTTCTCAGCGAGGGAGGTCGGAGACCTAGAGAAATCTTATCCGGTGGAAGAATGCAAGTCTATCTGATTTCCCTGGTAATTCCATAATGATCTTGTGTTCTAGTAGTTAGATGGAACCTTCATGTTTTCGTTACAGTGGATGGAAACTATAAATATTTTTACAACTTTCAGTGAAGGTTTTTCCACATTATCGTTATTCTTGTTCTTAAATCCCTGGACTATTCTCGATCCTAGATAAGTAGACTTCTCTTTTGTTTTATTTGAAACCTTTTTGAGAAATCAGAGCTTCGCCTTATTGTTTCCGGCATCAATGATTTTGCATGGGAATTTACCAGGGTAACACAAATGTAATTTCCACGTAGGGTTTTCATTGTCCCTGTACTTTCTTTTATGGGCTCCCTATTTTTATGCACGATGACCTTGTGTTGGGTCTTTGTGAGACTGCATGGGAAATATAGTCTAGAAATATGGTTAGTAGGGTAAAACCCATATCGTGTGTTGTATTTTATACTCCATTCGGGCGAAAGAAAAATTTCCTTTCGATAAATTATTATAACGCTTCTCTGCCTCTGTTGGGTATGGTCATACTAAGTTTTTCTTGGGAGTCTGTCTTACTGTAGGTCCTTCCCAAACCACTAGTTGACTTTGATGACTGTAATTTTCTTCTAAAGATTGTTGTATTTCCATTCGGTATATATATATATATATATATATATCTATATAAATATAAAGTGGGAATTATGTGCCCCGAACAATTCGTTAAGAAGTACCCTGCAACATACAAATATTTGAGTCTGTGATTAAATTTGGTTTATCATATTTCATTATGTTATTATTGCTGTCTATGTGTGGTAAATACCATTCGAAAACCAGTAATCATCATGAATGTAACTCTATATTTAAACTTCGAGTAAATGCATCCTCTTCAGCACAGACAATTAGCCCATATTAGATTTTGGTAAATGTATTTGGCATATAGCGTGTAGCTCTGTGTTTAAAGTTTTTGATACTTAACTTGATTCATGCATTTGGCCTACGCGTACCACACGTGCCCCTTTACAACTTGGATTTTCAATTTCTATGGTGTTATTATTGTTTACTCGTTTAATTTCCTAAAATATTTTCTTTAATCAGTTTGGTAGGCAATCTAATGATGGGAGCCTGTTTTATTGCGAGGGTACCTGTTATCACTCCAGGGAACTACTTAGGGTTGTAAACTAAGTATGCCTGGTAACTTAAGAATTGAATACTTTTCAATAGGTGGATCAATGGGATACTAAGATAGCACAATGGAGAGATTACTTATCAGAATAGCTTAATGAACCAGTGCTTTTAGAAACTGTAAATCAGATGCCAGATAACAGGAAGGTATGAAGAATATAGCTTAGACAACCAAATACATTGGAATGCAGGGTTTAAATAACCAAATACATAAATAATGCAGGGTCACACTAAGCAATGAGAAATTCCTCCATTCAAATCATGAGCATAAGCTGAACTAATTTAAACAGAGTACAGAATAAAGATGGATGAAAAATCTGATTACAACAGCAAAAGAAAACTGTGATTTTGTATTAAGATAGGCAATCAAAACATAGACTAAAATTTCTCCAGAATCGAACCCTAGGTTCATCTTTTGTTCTGATATTTATAAGTTTACAAAACAAACTTCTGATCCTAAAAACATGGATCAAATCTTACTAAAAATAGAAAGTAAAACTGCTTGAAAGATACAAGGAGTATTTCCTCAAAAAGTGGCAGATCTCTGTTTTTTCTCCTGTTGACTGTTGGTGATGTGTAGGCAGCCTTCCAAGGCTAGGATACTTTCCTTCTGCTGAAGTTAAGTCGAGTTGGTTGAGCTGGCAGGACACCCTGTTTTTCAGTTCAAAGGAAATCACCCATTTACCTTTGA
>ML781911.1:7469-23918 GCA_009831015.1 Picea engelmannii | reverse complement strand
TGAATTTTTAGATTCTAAATTTTTCTTAAACAATTTGATATGTATATTTTATAATCTTAATTATATATAATTTTTATATAGAAGTATTGAATAAGTATTCATATTAAATTGATTCTTTTTAAATTTACACTTTAGTTTTACAAAATCATATTTTTAAGACGAAAAAAATATTTCATATACTATCATCACTATAATCATTATTTTTTTAATAAATATAATTCTAACATATTTATAATATTTAAAATTATTAATTCTGAATCAAAATTCTAATCAAATAAAACTAATATCAATACTATATGGTTTTATGTCTTATGTATTTTGTTGAAGAACACTTCTTTACTACTTATGTATGGTCATCATCATACATTTCTTTTTATCATTTTTATTCTAATAATGTCATGCAATATTCAAAATTATTAACTCTAAATCAAAACTATAATCAAATAAAACTATAATCAAATGATATTACTCTGAATCAAAACTATAATCAAATAAAACTAATATCAGTACTTTATGTCTTTATGTCTTGTGCTCTTTGTTAAATAATGCTTCTTTACTACTTGTGCATGGTTCTCATCATATATATTTTGTTACTATTTTTCACTTGGTTATTTGAAATAACTTATTGATAGTTTGTAATTGGTGTGGACTTCCAATCTTACAAGATGTTTCTAAATTTTGAACCATTATCCTAATTCGTTAGGTCCATGTCAAACCATCTCTACATTTTATAATAAACTTTAAAAATCATATAAAAAAAACTTTGAAAAAATATAATGATTACTTTCTATTTAAAACAAAACTTTGAAAAGCAAATCTTTGAAAAAGTCATTAAATATAATAGTCACTTTCTATTTAAAACAAAACTTTGAAAAGCAAACCTTTGAAAAAGTCATTAAATATAATAGTCACTTTCTATTTAAAATGAAAAATAATTTTGAATAATGCAAAAAATTCTATTTTCAGATTCTATTCTATTACATAATATTCAATTTTTAGATTCTAAATCTCTCCTTGAATACAGGGAAGCAATCCCATATATATTTTATAATCTTAATGATATTTAGTTTCTGATATTCTTAAATATGTAGAAATATTGTGTGTTTGCATTATTCAAAATTATTAGCATCAAAACTATAATTAAATGAAAAGATGAGTATTGTATGTCATGTGATTTTTGTTCAAGAATATTTCTTTACTATTTTTATGTGGTCTTCATGAATTATGTATTTTTTGTTACTATTTATAACATTTATTTTAAATAATTCAATGGTGATTGGTAAGGGGCTGAGATTTCCATTCTTGCAAGATCTCTATTGGTTTTGGGCCATTAAACTAATTCTTTATATATGTTAAATGATCTCTTAATCAACCATAAACAATTATAAATCATAATGAATCATGAATAATTTTAAATCACATTCTAAGACATTTTACAATAAATAGTTAAAAATCAATATGTTTTAAAACAAAACTATAAAAAAGTCTTTAAATTTAACAATAAAAAATATAATGTTCACTCTCTATTTAACATGAGATTTTTTTTGGTAAATAATATCATTTATAAGAAACATAATTTAAAAAAAAAAATCATAAATTAAAATATTTATTTTAATGGGTTTTCCTCTTTCATCATTTTGAAAGATATAGTTTTCTACTGATATATCATTTTTTTTAAAATATGATGTTGAATTTCTAGATTGCAAATCTCTCCTCAATTAGTGAGTAGAAATATCATATGTATATTTCATAATATCAATGAGCTATAGTTTTTACTATCCTTAAACATGTAGAAATCTTGAATAAATATTGATATTAAACTAAGTCTTCTTAAATTTACCTTTTAGCTTTACCAAATCATCTCTTCAATATAATTTTTTTTTTTGTGCTTTATCATTATAATTATTTCTTAATCAAAATTATAATCAAATGAAACTAATATGAGTACTTTATGTAGTATGCTTTTTGTTGAAGAATTCTTCTTTACTACTTGTGTATAGTTCTTATTATATACTTTTTTTTAACTTAGTCATTTATAATGTAAGGGATGGACACTTCCACTTTAATAAGATGCTTTTAGATCTTGAACCATTAACCTAATTCTTTGTCTATTAAAAACCATATCTTAATCAATCATAAATAATTACAAACTATAATCTATTATAAATAGTTTCAAATCATATTAAAAAAATATCATAACAAATATTTAAAAATCTTATTATCTAAAACAAAACTTTAAAAAGACATAAAATTGGACGATAAGTATAATGGTGACTTTTTATTTAAAATGCTATTTTTTTTTAAAGTATTTCTCCTTTAGCTTTTATGCGCAGATTCGAAAACGAATTTTACTTTCATAGTTATAAACGTCAAGTTTCATAGTTATAAACGTCACTCAATTAAAACGATTACTAATCTAGAATGTGTGCAGAAAGCCATGGCCATGAATCCTCGTACATTTGCTGAGCGAGGCATTTAGCGTCGAGGATTTCTATCGATTACTCTGTTTAATGTTAAAATTATGGGGAGAGGGATCGACGTGATGGAACTCACTTCTAGCGATTGTATATATATATTTAAGAATAGTTAAGAATATATATTTAAGTGAGTTCAAGTAAGTCTAATAGTTAAGAAGATATATTTTTTTTTAAAAATCACAAATTCAACTCTAAAATTATTAGGATATATATACCTAAACAAGATAAACATGCAACTAAATTGTTTGTTCACATTTATAATGTGCAATTTTATATAAGTTTACATGTGACTTTGAATAACTTAAACTTCATATTTTAAATTAATTTTCAATGTGATTGTGAATAACTTAACCTCATAGAGTAGGATTGAAGGATCAATGAATAAATAAAGAGAATCTTGTTCATTAAAAATTCTTATTCACTTTAATAATCACGGCTAACTCTATGCCGTTGGACCTGAGTTGTTAGCATCTCTCCTTAATGATAAATTACAATAAAAGAGGCCATGCATCCCGTTGATGCAGAGCGGAGAGAAGACCGTTGGACCTGAGTTGTTAACATCTATACATATGCCAAATTTATGAAGGATGCATATGCTTAATGATAAATTAATGAACAATGCAGCAAGACAAGAAAAGAGATGTAAGCAAACATATTTATCATATTGTATACATATTGGAGTTACATTCTTCAATACTAACACTTTCTCTTAAATTTATGATATTAAAGTGAATAAAAATATAAATATAAATTAAAATCTTCATTTTGTTGATTTTTTTCCTTTTTCACTGTTATGAATTTTTGTAGTAATCAAACTTCACCAAGTTGCTACATATTCTTCCATAGTAATCAAACTTCATCAAGTTGCTACCTGTTCTTCCAAAATGTAAATGTGTAGCTTCTATTCTTCCAAAATGTGAATGTGTATCGTTTTGCAGTCATCAAATTCTTCCAAGATGTATAACTTCATCAAATTTCAACACTCTCCTAAACTATTATCTATGTTATCCTACAAAGGTGACATCTCACATACTCTCATTTTCCTGGGCCTGGGCACTTCCGTGAGTGAGTCGCGCTCAATTCCGCTCTATGTCACGATAATTATCCTTAAAAAAATGCAGCAGTATAATAAGAGACATACACAAAACGCATCTACATTTTGTTATTCAATGATATATTTATCTATACACAAACACATAAGTACAGTACAATATTATTGAGATATTTCAACTTCTACACTAAAAAATTTCTCTATTTTAATCCATTGAGATTAATTATTTTTACAACATATTAATGAACTGGTAATATTGTAAAACAAGATTTCAAAATATCTATTAGAGATAGGCATAATTAATCACTTTGTAATCTAAAATTCTAATCTGATGGCTAACAATTGAAGATGTTGACATATTCTTAGTCGTTCTCCCAAATCAATGAATGTGATTTACTCTTCATAACTTCCTTGTATAACTTCCTTGTATTTTTGAATGCATTAACCTATTTACTTTTTAACATTTACCTAATCATATTAAAAAATTACTGTACCACCATATGATTGCCAGGTTTAACTGATTAACCTTTAGAATTACCACATTTGAAATTAACTTTTAGATTTCCTCAGTTCTATGTGCGTTTCAACTGTCCAGAAAAAATCTTTGACATCACCTTTCGACATTCACCAGCCACTTTGCGGCTGTGCTAATTTTATGTATTGTCATTATATGTGTAATGTAATGAAGGGTTTATCTGAGACGACAAGTGTGGTCCCAAGACAGGAAGCGACCGAACTTCGGAGAGGTAAGAATTGAGCACATGCACCTAATCTGGGAAGAGGTTAAGCATTAATAATGGACAAAAGCTCCAACAGTTAACCATTCTGTGACCATGAAAGATATTTGGATTAGTGCAGACATCGTTAAGGAAATTGCATTTTTCATTGCTGCAGATACGTTCATGTCTGCTCAAAGAGTTTAGAGCCAATGTCGACGGTGTTACCTTTAATCAAAAGATCATGTATAATGATTGTAGTGTCCTTTGGATAATGATGGTAGTGCTACATAATTATTTGTAATCAGCTTATATGGATGACAAAGAAATAGTTGGTAGTTTTTTACTACTCTATGATACGGGCTCCAAATCTTCTACTAAAACATATCTAGAAATTGACCAGAAATTGACCTTATGTCATCTAGATTTCCAACCCAATTATAACGAGAATGACATGTCAACTCAACATTAAAATCATGATTATATTTAATACCAAAATCAATAGTTCATTTCAAATATTGAAGGACTCTCTTAGCTGCTTTCCAATGATTTTGATGAAGCTTAGGCATAAAAAGACTAAGTATACTAACTGAATATACAATGTATGGCCTCGTTGTAGTGAGATAATTCAGAATTATCACCTTTGAATCATCATAATTGTTGAGTTTAACATTTTATTTTAATGGAGTAGACATTTCCTTACATTCATTCATGTTAAATCTACTAAGTAACTCCTTTATATACTTGCTTCCTTTGATAAAGGTCTTACTATTGTCCCTCCATACCTCAAGGCCTAAACAATAGTGTAATTGTCCAAGATACTTAATCTCAAATACCTATCACAATTGTCTCTTGATATCTTCAATCAACTCAATAACACTTCATGTTATATTAAGATCATCTACATATAAATAAATCAAAGCAACATGACCATTTTCATCCTTTTTGATAGAAAGATCTCCTTTACATTGAATGAATCATTGCTAAAAGAAGAAATTATCAATTTTAACATACCAAAAAATGGGTGTCTCTTTAAGTCCATATAATTCTTTCTTCAACCTGTAGAAAAGATGTTGTCAGCACACTCAACGAAAGATATGTTCTTCCTCTCACCTACTCCATTTTTCTAAGGAGTATGTGGCACTGTAAACTATTTTGGTAAGGAGTATGAAATCCACTTATGTATATTCTCCCCCTTATCAAATGATAGAATCTTTATGTACCTTCTTGGGTTTTTTTCCACCGAATTTTTAAATTTATTAAAATACTCGAAAACATCATCTTTATTTCTCATAAAATAAACCCAAGTGTATCTAGTTCTATCATCGATAAATATAAAGAAAAAATATACTCCACCAAGAGACCTTGATTGCATAGGACCACACATATTTGTATGCACTAGTTCAATAATATCTTGTTTCCTATGATATGTATTTGTAGGAAACTCTTCCCTATGTTGTTTCCCTAATTCACAACCCTTAGATTTATCATGTTCATACTTAAGAATTGAAAGAATATTTACCATTTATTTCTTTTGAACTATCATCAAATCATGATGATTAATATGACCATACCTTTGATGCCATAATTCTTCTAGTGGCATTGATAGTGATGCCAACGCTTGGTGACACTTCCTTGTTAGATCAAGCTTGTACAATCCTCTAATTTTCACTCTTGTTTCTACAACTTTGTAGTGATATTGTATGTCTTTCAGAAAACATAATGATTTAAAAAATTCAACCTTTAAATATTGATATGCAATAGTGGAAACTGAAATTAAATTTTTCTTTATTCCTTGAACATACATCACATTCTGAATTTGTTTCTCATGACCATTAGGAAAAATAAACATATATCTCCATAGCCTTTGATTTGATGTGATCTATCATCTCCCAATAGATATTAGAACCATTACTATTTTCATGATATGTATCAAACCAATCCCTATTGCATGAGATATGAATTGAAGCACCAAAATAAATGAACTAGGCATTAACATCATCATTTTCAGTTGATAAGGAAGCATCATAAATGAAAAACTTATTTTTTTTTTTAAATAATCTCTTAATGTGACATCTCTATCGACAAAATTCCATGCATGTCTTCTATATTTGGATTCATCAAATTCCTTTCAAACAGTCCTTAGAAAAATGGTGAGGCTTACCACAATAAAAGCATCAACAATTCCTCTATACATTGGTATTTCTTCTTGGTGGTGTCATTCCTTGTTGTGATTTGGAATGCCTCTTTCCTTCTTTTATTCTTTCCCAAGGATTTGATTTGAATGGTTTCTTTGGATACCTTATATTAAGATTATTTCTTAGCTCTTCCTCTTGCAACAAACTACCTATCAATTTATCAAATATAGGTGTTTCTCTGTAGCTACGCGACCAAGGATAAACATTAGATAATCATCCATCATGCCATTTAATGTAGCAATAACTAAATATGTATTGGATATATGCTCCCCAATATCAACAATCTTATCTTTAAGTTCTTTGGTTCTAGAAATAAATTTAACCATACTCTCATTTTCCTCCATTTTAATTGAGATTAGTTTACTTTTTAAGAACAACACTCAGTTTGTATTTGTTGTTTGATATATATATTTAAGCACATGCTATAATGATCTAAATTCTTAAAATATCACAATAGAACAAAATTACACACCATGTACAGAATGTGAGCATGGAACAAAACTCCAAAATAGATAAGTTATAAAATAAATCCTTAAAGAATAGGATAACCTCTTCCAAATACATAATTATATTCATACATCACAATTCCCATCTCTCCAATAATGAATACATGATCTCTATATATACCTATTCACAACTACACATGAGGCCCATTTACTATTAGGTCGGCCCTATTACATATATATTTATATATTACATGTACATTTAGTCCCATATATTCCCTACCTTGAGATCATATCATATACATTTAACCCTATATATTCCCCTTTTGGACCATAACACCTACCGTGTTTCATTGGATGTTTTACTGACCCTAATATAGAGAATAATGTTGTCCTTCACCGACATTACCAAGAGAACCTTTTATTTTATCTCTCGCCTCTCTCAATATTGAATTGAGGTTGTTCTGACTACTGGGGATTCTGGTTTGACTTTGTGTCCATATGCGATGGATCATAAATTGTAGCCTTCCATCAAATTTTTCATCTTAGACTTCCAATTTGCATAATTTTCATGATCAAGCTTGGTTAACTTTGTAACACCACACCTGACCCCCTAATCTGAACTTAGGCTGGTGGGATGTTGATTTTCCTTTCTTTCTCCTTATGGGCACACTATTAGACTCATCAATACTTTGAGTGAGAAATTTGTCTATCACAGTTTAATATTTAATGAATCTTATTATTCCTTAGAGAAATCTCTCCCCTTAGTTTACTGAAGTCCCTAGGTACCTATGTGCCTTAAATAAGATGGTCAGGATTGTATTTTTCGTGCTAAGTGATGATTTGGACCTATTCAGACCTAGTATATTGGAGTGCCCCAACCATCAAAGTTTATCTCCCCTCTCATGACACTATCTTGATGGGCCATTTCCTGGAATCTAACAGTCCTTGGGATTGGAGTTCCAACTTGTTGTGAGAAATATTACCATGCATACATGATAAGCTCCCCTTTGGACCAAGAATCCTATGTTTGGTCCAAAGAAAGAAGAGAACAAGTGGTTTCTACTTTTCCTATAGATATAACTCAATCAATCAAGCAAGAGAGAAGAAGAATGTGGCATACCTCATTGCAATGTTTGTCCTTGATGCTCCAATCTCCAAGCTCCTCAATGAAACTGAAGTCCTACAAATACTAGAAAATGGACTCTTTCTCCTACTATAGAGGGTTATATAAAGCAGATCTATCTATGAAGACTAAAATGACAATATTCAAGAAAATGTAGGAAACATGAACTTGAAGGGAATATGCCAAGTTGATATTAATTGGAAAGCCAAAGAAAGAACTTACAAAGCATGATTGACGATGTTGTCACTTCTCCAATATCTCTTCATCCATACCTTGCATGAATATTGAAAATAAAAGGTTGATGCTTCTACCCGAATCAAAGGTTTGATACCTCAATTGTCCCCCCCTTCAACTTGGAAATACATTCAATATATAGGCTTGAGAGGCACAACCACCATGAGAAAATGAGGGAAATGGTTGAGGATATGGCTCCTCAAGATGGTATTAGATCCTAGGAAATATCCCATAGGGTAGGAATCGACAACAAAAAACCCCATCCATCAAGAGTTGGCCCTTAGGATAAGGTGGTGAATCCCTCATTTCTCTCTAACAAGACTAGTGCCCCCCTTAGTGATAGAGAAATCACTATGGAACACCATTAAAAAGGATAGAGGAGCACTTGCGCCCCTCCAGTATGGGTAGGGGAGCACCATTCTTCTAAAATGATAAAAAATGGTCATAATTGAAAAGGAAAATGTATGTTTCGAATGTCAAATGATGGGGCTTCTTCTTCCAACATGACTTAGGGATTGTGACAATTGTTTTCATGGTGTCAAGGGGTTTCAACACTTGGAAAATTTAATATGACACTTGGTAAGGTACATATGACACTTGTGATAGTTCATGTGACAGTTAACGAGGTTCGTGCATCACTTTGCGACACTTGTGACACTTGGGGTGTGACATTTTGGTGTGTAATAGATGCCCCATAAAGTGTGAGGTAAAAAGTGAAACTGATGGACACACACTTTACAAATTATTCAATGAAAGGGTGTTGGAGTAGGAGAACCTGGAAGAAGCTACAAACAATAATCAGGGAGTATACAAATATGTTCCATTTATGAGGCATGCATACCTATTCTCGAAATATGAGATGAATCAAAGCATGGTCTCCGACTAATACACTACAGATCCATGGAAATATTGATTAATGATATGGACACTAGAGATACAATTTGGATCCATACCTCCATGACATGAACTAATAACATCCCAAAAAAATACAAAGTGGATCTACGAAATGACAAAACATAGCCATGGATCAATACAATGTGGATCTAGTGCAATTTCAGAAGAGGGGGTCGGTTTTCAAGAACACTGTGTCAGGAATTTTTGGGTAGTGTATTCGCATGGGCCTTGGAAAAATAGACTTGTGGGAGCTTACAAAACTCTATTATGCCACTCAGTTTGTATTTTATGCCCCAGGACCAAATTGGCCACATGTTGTTGAATGACTTGAAGAGGCGAGTTGCAAATCATGATAAAACTCAAATCGGGACTCGGATGGGTGAACCATCAATTGCATTCGATATGGAGCATCAGGTTTCAATTAGGGTGGCCCCTCCATTTTCATTCCTTCAACTGAAAAATCATTTTTTGGAGTATCTCTGACACTAGGGTTTTGGTCAATGAGGCATAGTGCAATTTCTGAAGAGGGGGTCGATTTTTAAGAACACCGTGTTGGGAATTTTTGGGTAGTATATTTGCATGTGACTTGGAAAAGTAGACTTGTTGGAGCTTGCAGAACGTTGTTATGCCACTCATTTTGTATTTTATACCCCCAGACCAAATTGTACACATGTCCTTGAATGGATTGAAGAGGTGAGTTGCAACTCACAATAAAATATAAACTGAGACTCAACTGGGCAAACCTTCAGTTGAATTGGATTTAGAGCATCGGGTTTCAACTAGGCGAGTCCTTCCTCTTTCATTCCATCCACCAAAAAACCATTTTTTTGAGTATCTAGGGCACTAGGGTTTTGGTCAATGAGGCATAGTGCAATTTATGAAGAGGGGGTCAGTTTTCAAGAACACAGTGTCGGGAATTTGTGGGTAGTGTATTTGTGTGTTCCTTTGCCAAATAGAATTTTGGTAGCTTACATTATGCCATTCGGTTTGTATTTTATGCCCCCGGACCAAATTGGCCACATGTCCTTGAATGGATTTAAGATGAGAGTTGCAACTCGCGATAAAACTCATACCGAGACTAAGATGGGCAAACCATCAGTTGGATTGGATTCAGAGAATCAGTTTTCAAATAGGGGGGGGCTTCCTCTGTCATTTCATCCACCATATATTTGGAGTATCTTCGGCACTGTGGTTTTGGTCAATGAGGCATAGTGCAATTTTTGAAGAGGGGGTTGGTTTTCTAGAACACTATGTTGGGAATTTGTGGGTAGTGTATCATGTCTGCCTCAGAAAAATAGACTTGTGGGAGCTTACAAAACTCCTTTATTCCACTAGGTTTGTATTTTATGCCCCTAGACCAAATTGGCCACATGTCCCTGAATGGCTTGAAGAGGCAATTTGAAACTCATGATAAAACTCAAACCAGGACTCGGATCGGTGAACCGTCAGTTTCATTAGATCTAAAGCACCAGGTTTCAACTAAAGGGGCCCCTCCACTGTCCTTCCATCTACCAGAAAATGTTTTTTTGGAGTATCTTCGACACTAAGGTTTTGATCAGTTCTTATTCGATATGGTTAGGAACGACATGTCATGGAAAGGAAATTGAAGGAAAGACATGGAAAGGTATAAGGAAAAGGAAGGAAAGGCATGAAATAGAAAGTGATAAGGCAATACAAGTGAAGGAAATGCATGGAAAGTGAAGGAAAGACATGACATGGCATGGCAAGTGAAGGCAAGGCAAGGCAAGTGAAGACAAGGAAAGGAAAGTGAAGGCAAGGCAAAGCAAGGTAAGTAAATGCAAGGCAAGACAAGTGAAGACAACACATGAATGGAAAGGAAAGTGAAGGCAAGGAATGACATGCTATGGAATGGAATGGCATGGAAAAGGAAATACAAGTGAAGGAAAGACATGACATGCTATGGAATGGCATGGAAAAGGCTAGACAAGTGAAGGCAAGGCAAGGAAAGTGAAGGTAAGGAAAGGAAAGGAAAGGAAAGTGAAGGCAAGGAAAGGGAAGTGAAGGAAAGGAAAGGCATGGCATGCTATGGAATCACATGGAATGGAATGGAAAAGGAAATACAAGTGAAGGAAAGGTAAGTGAAGGAAAGGAAAGGAAAATGAAGGCAAGGCAAGGAAAATGAAGGCAAGGCAAGGCAAGTGGAGGCAAGGAAAGGAAAGGCAAGGGAAGTGAAGGAAAGGCAAGGAAAGTGAAGGAAAGTCAAGGCAAGTAAAGGAAAGTGAAGGAAAGGCAAGTGAAGGCAAGGAAATAAAGTGAATCCAAGGCAATGAAAATGAAGGAAAGGAAAGGAAAGTTAAGGAAAGGTAAGGCAAGGTAAGGAAAGTGAACGAAAGGAAAGGAAAGTGAAGGAAAGGAATGGCATGTTATGGAATGGAATGTAATGGCATGGAAAAGGAAATATAAGTGAAGGAAAGGAAAGGTAAGTGAAGGCAAGGGAGGTGAAGGAAAGGCAAGAAAGATGAAGGAAAGGAAAGGCAAGTGAAGGCAAGGCAAGGCAAGTGAAGGAAAGGAAAGGAAAGTGAAGGAAAGGCATGGCATGATATGGAATGACATGGAATGGCATGGAAAAGGCAAGGCAAGTGGACACAAGGAAAGTGAATGCAAGGAAAGGAATGTGAAGGAAAGGAAAGGAAAATGAAGGCAAGGCAAGGCAAGTGAAGCCAAGTCATGGAAAGGAAAGGAAAGTGAAGGAAAGGCAAGGAAAGTGAAGGAAATGAAAGGCAAGTGAATGCAAGGCAAGACAAGTTAAGGTAAGACAAGTTAAGGAAAGACAAGGAAAACGAAGGAAAGGAAAGGAAAGTTAAAGCAAGGCAAAGTAAGTGAAGGAAAGGTAAGTGAATCCAAGGCATGGAAAGGAAAGGCAAGTGAAGGAAAGGAATGGAATTTTATGGAATGGAAAACTAAAGACAAGTGAAGGTAAGGAAAGCGAAGGAAAGGAAAGGCAAGTGAATTGAAGGAAAATTAATGCAAGGAAAGGAAAGTGAAGGCAAGTAAAGGAAAATCAAGGCAAGGCAAGGAAAGTGAGCCTTGGCAAGGCAAGGCAAGGAAAGGCAAGTGATTTGTAGGAAATGCAAGTGAAGGAAAGGAAAGGAAAGGAAAGAAAAGTGAAGGAAAGGCATGGCATGACATGTAAAGTGAAGGAAAGGCATGTCATGGAAAGGAAAGGAAAGGTAGATATTTTAACAACATTAAAAATATTTTAACAATAATCAAAATGAAGCCAAAATTATTCATTTTACATACCTAGATGATCATTCAAGTAGACCATCAAGATCACTTCTAATACTGGCGGTTTCCATTAACTTCTCGTGATCAAACTAAGAAAAGAAGTATCATACCTTTGATGAGTTCTTACTTGGCATTGTTTGTAGTTGGAGGTTTGTATCAATAACCAAGTTTTTAAAGTGGCATACAAATTCACCTGACTTATAATATTGAAATACATAACCACCTTTATTTCATGTTCTTTCATCCTGTGTCATATATTCTCCTTTAATAATCATTGACCCTCTAGGAAATTCAATGCCTTCGGAGTCTGTTACTAATCGCATGAGAGTCTTCTTTCCCTATAAGCATCATGCCAACCAATAATCAATGCCCCATTCATAATCTATTGGGGAAACCACTGTGTATATGCTCCATGTGTTAGCGCCGCCATTTTTATTTCTATTTAGAATCAGTTTTAAATCACGTTATGATCCATGCGCCCAAAAATGTGAAGTTAGGTACGTAGCACCATGAGGTCGAAGTCAACAAATGGTCAGTTGGACCTTGGAAACGATATATACATATAAAGGGTGTTAGAGTCAGAAACGATATACGTGGTACGAGCATGTCTTTTCCGAAAAGGTCGAATCTCGTTAAGAAACCAATGTCTACGTACCCGGTCGATTCAAGTGGTTAGTAAAGGTCGCGCCGGCAAGTGCCACAATTATTATTAGTTCATCATGAAGGTCGAGGGAATGAAAAATCATAGCATTCGTATTATACATGCACAACAAACCGTATCACCTGCATTCCACACATGAGGATTTTCCATGAACAACCTGAAATTCGACTTGAAACATATCGTCTCCATAAATTCATTGGCTTCCAGCATGTTTTCCTCTCTTGGATGATTTGTTATAAATCTCAGATGCTCGACGTGCCCTCTAGTCATAGAACCAGGCCTAAGCACTTTTTACAGTTCCCCCTTGCCAATCTAGTTGTTTTAGAACTGCTCCCTGGTGCATTTGTTCAAAATGTTGCGTGCAGAGTATACCTTGGTCACGCCATGGCATATTCTCAGAGCAAAAGAAAGGGAGAACCTCAAATATATTGGAATTATTTCACACCCGCGGCGACCATTACCAAAGACATGGAAGAAACCATTCTTTCACCTGCAGAAGAGACCAGATCAGGTTGCGGAAAAACCGAAATAGAGAAATTCATATAGGAGAGGGAGACTGCAAGATCCTCCAAACAATAGCTGCCTCGGAGGAAGGGTAGGCCGAGAAAGAACGAGGAGATCATGAAGGATAAAATTCCAGAAGGATCGTGTGTTGGATCGACAGCTAAAGAACTACTCGAACGTGTCATCCGGCTAGAACCTGCCAAGAAATCGAGCCGCGAATGGAGGAACAGAGAAAGGAAAGTGGATGTCATGGGAGCAAGTGAGGGAACACCATCTCAGTAGCAGAAGAAATCAAAGCTATCTATTGTCGAGATTTATCAAGAGAATAGGGAATTAAGGTGACATCTAGCGACAAGGACCACGAAAGCATCAACTGAACAGAGTCACAGAGGGAACGTGGCATGGTTGAAAAGGTAGCTTAGTGAGGTGCAAAATGTTATTATCTAGATGCAAGAGGTGAAAAGGTTGGAATAAGAAAGGCACATGGAGCATCCCAGAGAATGAAAAATGACCGAAAAGGAAATTTGTGTGGCTCTTGCCAGTGCATAAAAAGAGAAAGTTTAACGGGCAGAATTTTCTTCACAAACTTTTTTGAGTGATACACGTCCTCCAAAGCACCTTACCATTTTGATAATGGTCGTGAGAATTGAACAACTGTTTGCTGCGCAAATCTCTTCAGCAAATAGGCACATAACAGGAGGCGAAACCAACCATGCAGAAAACAAGTTTTTGACAGACACCTGTTCACTAGGATACCCGATCAAGAGATACAGTGACACATTTTTCCCACCTCGGATTCTGATCGACGATCAGAAGCCGTGGAAAACCTGAAGACAGCTGTTAGTGGATAGGCGTGATTATTGCCTACTTTAGGATAGTACGATGCGAAGAGTCTCTGGCGCATGTGGCATGTTTTTTCTAGTTGAGGGTTAACATTTATAAAGAAGGGTAGCCCAAGCGGCGCCCTCGTTTATATATTTCATCTTTTCAAAGTAAGCCAGGTTGTTTGGCAATTTTGGTAGATGATAACTATTGAATGTAATCTGAGTTTTGACCAGAATTTAATGGAGAGGTCCTATGATTTGATGAAAAGATTCTAGTTGTGATAGTCAGATGTATTGTGTTTCTTTCTTTGAGTATGTTCTTTCTTGTTATCTTTATTCCATATATTTTTCTGTCTATTTCTGAACGAATTATCGAACCTGCGGATTCGCTGTACTGTGGCCCTTGTTCGCGCCACTTAGACAAAATGTTTTCCTCTCAAGCTAACTCTAAATTCGTCCACAACGATGCTCTTGAGTTACTTCCTGTAATTTATCTCGCCACCATTACAGTTTTACACTAAAGGTTGTTTCTCGCATAGCCTTATCCTCTTGAATCTCGTCACTGATTCATTTGTCCTATCTCTTCCTTAGATCGACCCCATAGCCCAAGTCTTACTTTTCTATGCCAATATAACCAGAACCCACGTTATCATAAGTGTTAAATCTATCCATCATTTTAAAAGTCATATTCTACGTGGAGACTGTGCCTTTTACGAGAGAGCCCTCTCTAGATTCAAAAGGCTAGTTTCGGGTCTCAAAGTTTGTTGAAAAAGTTACCTTCGTCGTCTATTTGTTAGCCGAATAGATTTATGGAGTGATAACATTCTGACGTCATTGTCGAGGAAGAAGTTCAAAATATTTTCCTTGGGAGAACAACAAACGTTGCAGTTTGACCCCTGAGGGTAACAGAGGTACAAACACCCATATCGACTAAAACCTTTACCCTGGCGACTCGAGTCCAAACAAACTAGTATCCCCAAGTAGCACTACTTAGGAAACCTAGCTCCAAATAATTTTTACACCAGAGTGACTCCTGACCCAAACCCCTCTGAGCCTGTGTACAACCTCAAGAAGATTTTGCGCAAGGCTAAATAGCAGGCATCGGACCCGTTTTATTTCCTGGACATAAGTCTGTCCTTGCCCAAATATGGTGCACAGAGCATTGAAAACCTTGATTTTGATGCACTCTTTGAGCAAACTCTGTTTAGGTCTAAGTAAAAAACTAGTTTGGACAAGACTGTTTTCTACCCAAAAAATTTCCAAGCCCCTGTGACAAATAATATCCCCCAAAATCTGAATCCCCCTAGGGCTATGGCAGTTAGATTCTCTCCCCTCATCCTACCAGCCTAGTTACACGAATTGACTTAGAATTATAGCCAAAGGATTAGAATTTATGACGTTGAGGGAAATGTTTCCGCCAAGAAACACCTAGATTGGTTTAACGACTTTGTTGACCTGGAGGAGGTAGACTACACGGAAGCAAATATGAGGTTTTCTGTGCAAATCCTTTCTAGAGACATAATAAAGTAGTTCAAATCCCTCCCACTCGTGAGCATTCGAGACTTCTCCTCATTTGAAAGGTCTTTCCTAAATAAATGGGGGGATAAGAAAAACCCTTTGTAGCTGTTAACACAATACAATAACATGAAGAAATCACTTGAGGAAATGGTGCAGGAGTTCTCATCTCATTTTTTGAGGGTATAAAAATCCATCCCTGCTGAATTAAAGCCCCCTCCCGATGTTACGCATTTGTGGTATGCAGATTCCTTCGATCAGGGATGATTTTAAGGATGAAAATTAAAATTAAAATGTAGAAACCTCGGCTAATATTACTAGTCCTTAATATGCAAAATGTAAAATGTTTGGCAATAGTTTTGTAACTATATTCAAAATTATAAGTATTTTATATAGTTTCTATAAAATTTTGGCGATTTTAAGGTAAAATAATTTTATTCTATGGAATTTTGGCAAATCATTTTTAGAAAAAATGGAAATTAGCGAATATTTTTTTCGGAAAAACCATGAAAATTAGTCCATTTGCGAAATTTAGCCTCTAAAATCATCTATGCCTT
>ML781910.1:376741-398817 GCA_009831015.1 Picea engelmannii | reverse complement strand
GCTTGTTGTGAATGAAGCGTAGACAACATCTTTTTCTTTTAAGAGATAAGCTACCCCATTTTGTCAGTTTTTGTTCTACAATGTTTTTCTCTCTCTTGTTCATTAATAGAAGTTGGGTTTCATTATATTTATGTTTTCTCCGCATTATCTCTGTGTATTTACTTGTTATCTATCGCTTATATTTTTGTCTTCATGTCGTTCTCAAAATAATACAAATCACTTGAACAAGGTTTGGTGAAAATATCTACAATATGTTCTTTTCTCCCAATATACGCTTGCTTGAAGTTCTTCTTTGTAGCTTGTTCCCATAGAAGTAATACTTGATCATAATGTGTTTCGTCTTGGAGTGCATCACTGGATTCCTAGATCTACTTATAGTGTTGGTTTTGTCACATAGTATTGAAATGGGCTGATCGTACTTCACTTGTATATCTTGCAAGGTTTGTTTCATCCAAAGAATCTGAGTGCAACATGTTGTTGTTGCAATATATTCCGCTTTTTCTATAGACAAAGATATTGATGACTGTTTCTTGCTAAACCATGGTACCAAACACTCACCCAAGTAGAAATATGCTCCACTTGCACTTTTTCTATCATCAATGCTACCTACCCAATCTGCATTTTTGTAGGAAACCAAAGATAGATCATTCTCTTTTGGATACCATAATACAAAATCTCATGTTTCCTTGAGATACCTGAATATTCTCTTTACTTCCATAACATGTATTTCTTTCAGTGTTGTTTGAAATCTTGCAACCTGTCCAACTGCTTGCATCACATCTGATTTTAACGCTATCACATAGAGTAAGTTTCCAATCATTGATCTGTAGAGTCTCTGATCTGCATCGTTATATTCATCTTCCTTGCTCAACTTACATTTGGTCTGCATAGGAGTACTTAAGGGTTTATAGTCTTCCATTCCAAACTTCTTTAGAATTTCTATGATATACTTGGTCTCGGAGATGAAAATACCTTTATCACACCAACATATCTATAATCCCAAAAAGAAATTCAACTCACCAAGAAAAAAGAAAGTCAACTCATTTTGCATATCTCTAGAAAACTTTTGATTCATCCCGTCATCATCACTTTCGAAGGTAATTTCATCTATGTAAACTTCAATTATCAATATACTGTCTCGATCCACTTTTATGTAGAGATTATTGTCTGCATTTTGCTTCCCGAATCCTTGTTATTGTAGAAACCTATTGTTGTAAGGACTAGTCGACATTGTTGACTAAACCTGATAGTCGACTAAGAGAGGAGGAGGAGGAGAGTGCCCTTTGTCCCTCAATATCGCTAAACAAGAAGGAAGAGTCTCTCAGAGCATCATGATTTAGCTAGGGGATGACTAGTGGTAAATCCATCCAAGAGTTGGTGTGCCTACGGTTGGGTGGAAACGAAAACCCATCTCAGTAGTTGCTTCATTATCTGGTTTCTTGATAAGTATTCCTTATCCATGTACTAGAATTGAAATGAGTGTTTGGATGTTTGTGTCTATGATTAATATTTTCATTGTTTGATAAATTATTAGAGATGCTTATTGTTTTTCTGTGAACCCCTGTATTTGAATGGTTTCTATTTGCCTATGCTTAGCTGTAGGAGAACTATTAGACATGGGTCTTCAGATGAATTTAGGATGAATTTAGGAATAAGTTTATGGTCTTGTGCTGGTTGGAAAATCTTAAAGGAAACTTTTTCTCAATGATTGATTTTGTAATGTAAGAGCCAGGACAGATTTCATTGGAATACTTCAATCCTCTCAACCCATCGAATTTACCTTCGCAGGTTACTAAATTCAAGCTCCCTGGAGGGAGGGAGTCTCCTTCAAACCAGTTGTATGTGTCACTAAGGGCTCATGTCCATGGCCCTAACCAAAACATGGCTAAGACTTGAGTGTGCAACCTCAAGACTTGTCAGAGAATCGACATAACCGGGAGCTTGGAACACTTTGCTAGGTCCGAAAGGAGCTAAGTTATTTTGGCTTCGGAACTCCGGGAGTGTTATAGCGGTATTTTGCCTCACCCCATGCAACTTGGTCAGAAGGCCTTTCCATTTCCCTATGCAGACTTGAAGTCCCCTTTTGCACTTCCTAGAGACAAAAAATCATCTTTTTCCACATATACGTGCCCTACCAATTAGACAACATGTGTATACACAAGTTGCACCACTACAGCCCGCGTACATTGAGTTTGGTGCTCAAAATTAAAAATTGTGTCAAGTTTTTATGTCACGTCATGAGATCCATGATCCTTGACCTTCTATATATTGGAAACTTTCCGACTCGACCCTTCAGTTCCATTTGAAGGCTATAAAATGGGCCATATCCAAACCGTGGAAGAGGAGAGAATTCAACTTTTGAGAGCAAAGCTACTCTGGAGAAATTTTCACTTCACATTAAGTCTGCAATGATTTAAAGTTTTTCATAGAAGGAAATAAGAATTACTAGAAAGATAGGCATTCGATTAAGACTCCAAGTCATCTATGCTTGTATTTAAATTTAGATGAATATGAGTCTTTGTCGGACTCACATAGTGAGAATTTTTTTTTTTGAAAAAGGAATCTAGGCATTCGATCAACATTATGAGTCATCAACGTTCGTTTTAAATTTAAATTATTTATTTGTAAAATAAAGATAGGTATCCGATCAAGAGTAGGAGTCATCCAAATTTGTTTTTAAATCTAAATTTTTTATCTATAAAATAAAGTATTTAAAGATAAAACACAGAAAGGTTAACTTTGTCTTCTATAATCATTAGAAATGGTTTTGAACATAACTTTTTTAAATAAACATTACGGATTGCAATAGCAAAAACTGCATAAAAACTATGGACGGTAATGGAAGGAATTGGCGTGGCCAAACTGGACTGGAAAATTTAGTCCTATTGCATGTTTCCCCGGGGATCGCTCATCCCAGCTGTTAAATAAACAAGACGAGACCGCCCGCCTGTGCAATAAAGATTGACTCGAAGGATAAAGATCCGCGGGCTTGAGCTGAAACTCCTGCGGTGCACTATTATCAAACTTGCCCGAGCTGTAACCCTTTGCTGGTATGTCGTTGTGCTTGACATGATCCCTCTCAAATAATATTCCGCTATTCGAAGATTCAGGTGATGATAATAATAGATTCCTTCTGCTACTGCTGCTGCGGCATATTTGATGACTCCTGTCTCGGACAACAGCTCTGTAAATGAAAGGTATGAGTCCTTCCATTGATATTGCTTGGATCTGTATCACAGATAGCTAATGATTAAACACTGAAGTACTGAGAGGAACAAGGGTTTAAAGTGGGGCAAAATCATATTTTTTTATTGGTATTGGTTTTTAAGAGCAGGTTAATTTGGGAGTAAACAGACTTCTGTAAAAAAAAAATGGATTTGAATTTTGTTAGATTTTTACGGATAGTTTGAGTTTTGCATAGATCAAAGTTCCATGTATTTCAAAATCTTATTTTAGGGATTTTGCCCCACTTTAAACCAACTTAATAATCAAAAAATCAATCAAAATTCTAGATTAACCAGAAATTTACTCACACACCATTAAAAAAAAAAAAGGAAGAAGAAAGAAAAGAGAAAAGATTGCTCCGAGTTAGCTACTCGGTTTGCTCCGATTTAGCCACTCCTTGGTTTTTATATAGGGGCGCTGCGACACCGGTGCACTAAACTCGATGGACTTGAACTTTGACCTAAAAATGCGATAAAGGGCAATTGAAAAGCTTTTTGGTGGGAATAGTGTGAATTGAGCACCTATTTGCATCCTTTTTTATAAGAAGTGTTTTTCAATATGAAGTAAACGTTTAGTTCAATAAACAAAATATTATCTCCGTTCAATATTGTCAAATTAAAAGCTAGCTTAAAGTTAAAATATAATTTTTTTATTTGATCACATTTTTTTAATTTTTTTTTAGAATTATTTGATTAATTATTTTCATCATATGTTTTAGGTGTTAATCTTTTAATATGTAGTTGTTAGTGGGTCTAATGGTTGAGCACCTATTTATATCATTCTTGGAGGTTACAAGTTCAAATCGAGAGGCCGTAGAAAAAAACACCTATTTGGTGCTTCAAATGAACATTTTTTAAATTTGGGATCTAGTCTTTATTGACTCCATTTTAAGCTTAAAACTACCATTATATGGAGGAAAGAAAACTATCAACATTCATGGATTTAGAGAAATTAATATGAAACAATCTTCATCTTTGATTATGCCCTCTTATTTCACTCCATATTAGGATCTACCATTTCTTATTCTTTTCTTAAAATCTATTCTCCATAAGATCTTATTTTCCTTCATGAACTTTAATGTGTTTAACAATCAATTTGGTAGTCATATAATTTAGGGTCTTAGGCCCAATTCCTTTGATGTTGATCACATAACATTACTAATTCCTTACTAACAGAGCGACAACCTCAATCAATTGTACTAACGATAAGGAGTTGATCCTTTGCTTGTCCTTGGTATCTTCATTTATAAGGGGGTGATAAAGTGCACCATCCCCTTTGCATCTTGCACTTTGTAGTAAGAAAATTGTTAGTTTCTATAGGTGTACAATTGGCCTAATGTGTCCCAGATCAAGACAATTCAACACTAGAGATGACTCTTTCTTTTGGAACTCAAACTATTGTGGGATTTGATGTGAAGAATATTGCACACACGTTATGTATCACTAGAGTATGCACACATTATTTATCACTAGAAGGTGCATATGATATTTAACACTAGAAAGTACATGTGCTTTTGTGATGTGAACTTCAATGTCCAGGCAAGAACTTATCACATGTAGAAAATTTGAATTTGAATGGAATGTGATCACATTTAATAACACTTGTTCTTCCCACCCATTTCTACAAATTACAAATATCTATCTATCTATCTATACACACTTTCTAGAAAGTACATTGAGAATGCATCTTTTGATGTAAAATTTACTCTCTGAAAATTGTACCATCCTAAAAATGTACCAAAATTAATGCAACTAAAAGGAATATGGAATTGTGTGATCCAATTTTTGTATCATTTGGGAGGTGCCATACTTGTCTTAGCCTTATAATTAACACTCCCCTTGACCATTATGTGTATATCCCTTCTTCGATTTATATCAAAATTGTTTGGGAAGCAAACATGTCAAGACCCATTGTGGCTTTTGGGCTAGTGTTGATGATATTTATATTGACATCTTGGTCTAGATGGAAGCAACAATTGAAGAATGCAATAGAATCATTTGGATATTTTGACCAGGACTAACAACAAATTTCAAACAAGCATGAACTTATCAAAGAGAAAGTAGAGACTTTTCTCAATTGGGAGATTGAATAAAGGAATTTGGTTACTTACTTATTAAATTACAGGTTGGTTTCCACTTTCAGGCATATTCATCCCCCTGGATGCCTTAAAATTTTTACATTGTTATGTTGAACCCATGATTATTCCTACAATTGTTTATGGATATGATATGGGAAAATTAACTTGTGATGCTTGATTATCCATGTGGTGTAGTGTTGAAACTTGAAATATAGAAGGAAAATTGTAATATCTTATTTCAGTTTGGAATGTAGAGATTCATCTAAAATATAATATAGATAGCGAATTCCCACCTCATTGACAAGATTTTCATAAAGAAAACATGCTTATCCATTTCTAGTGAAACTTGACATGGGTATTCAATAGAAAAAAATATTGCATTTTCCCATGAAAGGAAATTCTCACATATGTTTACAGTGAGTAATGTAGTTGGGTCTACTAAAGCAATGTTATTCCAAGTTTTCCTTCTCTAGACACTTGTTCTTTCATGCCACACAAATGTGACATTCTCAAGAGGATTCCATGGCCTATTTATAAAGTGTCATTAGGTGATTAAGCATATTTTTTTTATGATTGTAATATGTAGTATGATGTAACCTAAATTATAATGTACAAATGATGATTAGATGAATGACGATGAGTGATAAAGTGCATGTCATATGAAAGCTTCAATGAATATCCAATTAGCAAGAAGGTCAAAAGTCAAGAACATGGTAAGCTATCAACCATGTAATGTGCTATATTAATGGAATGCAAGCATATGAATAGAGTTAAACTAGCTTCTCCCTTCTTCGATACATTGTTTATTATGTCTATACCATGTGATTGTTGCAATGTAGTTGAATTGAATGTTGAGTGTTGAGCCTTTCAATAGACCTCAACTACGATGCCAAATCCAAAAAATTTGCTTGTAAATGTGAAGAATGAGACATTTTCTAATTGCAAAAGGCCAAAATATCACACTATACAAACTACTTTTTGGAACACAAACTATGTTTTAAGGCCTAATCAAATTGTCCCTTCTTTTCATGGTCATTTTGTGGATGTCTCTTTTGGCTTCATAGTTGGTATTATATGCATTTTAGAGCATTTGTAGGCCATTTCTACAAAATTCTGGTCAGTTTTGGTAGTTTCAAATTAACATTTTGTTGGTGCTAGGAATTTTCGTTTTATACATCTAGATATATTATTATGTAAGTGGTTGTATTAAAATGCATAAATTTAATATCCTTTTGTTAATGAATATTATATTTCAATATATTATATTGAAGGGTCATTGACCACAATGTTGAAATACTGAGAGGAGGGGTCAATCAGTATAAGCACTTTATTATCCCTTTTAACTACAATATGGAATCATTAACATCATAAAAAATATATCACCAATATATCATGAGCAATATAAATCAACAAAGCATAATAGACATCTACATAAACACATTACAACATAATTTACATGGAAAACCAAATGGGAGAAAACCACATAATTATTTTCTTATATATCAAAAGAATACATTCATTGGAAGCACCAACTTCCCAATTCTCCAGCTACAACTGGAAGAAGGATATGACCCCCTATTTACAGCCTCCAACCTGAAGGAAGCCACAACTTCCTGAATTTTTTGGTTCCAACCAGAAGGAGGCTATAATTCCCTGATTCTTAGGCTCCAACTTGAAGGAAGCTCCAACTCCATATTTTCTTCGACACCAACTGAAAGGAGGCTACAACTCTTTTTCCTTTCCCTGTCTTATCGCCCTGAAATATAAATGTAGACCAAACTGTCACTACCACTGATACTATCACTACCTTTGATAATAAACCTATAATCAACTCGTCTGTTACTTCAACCAGTAATTGATCATCAACTTGTAACCTGTCACTATCATATCAACCTGCAACCTGTGAGTGATATATCAACTATATCTCCTCATATAGACCATACCAACATCAAGTATCCAACCATGTACCACAATGTACCTCAATCATGCATCATACCATATACCATAATATATTCCTCAAATATATGCCACTATCACAAATATTTGCCTCTAACAATGAACCATAAAAACCATATACAATATACCAAGGATATGTCTCAAGCATGTATCAATGACACCAAAACATGGACCTAAACCATATGCAACCATAAACCAAAAGGGCATCCAAAAGATGCCTCGAGCATGTTCCATATCATCCATGCTAAACAAACATAAAGAACATACCTTTGATCCTATATACACTCTGTTGTATCAAGTAATAGACAAGTAAACCAACCCCGGCATAAAAAATATGGTACAAACATATCTTCACACCCTCTCACAAGATTTTCACAGAGCTATCAATGACTTCCTTCACTACTACCCGCGGATATCCACGCTTTTCTCCATTGCAGCTTGCATACAAATGTTCCCTTCTATACTGCAACCCACTAATACATCAAAAACTAGGGTTACTCACAATTTCTACAACTCTGATACTTTCACATTCGACCTTCCTTCACATCCTCAAAATTAACCTCAAATTTTCCAATAGATAAAAAATTCTTTACAAGACAGATAATCAATAGATATGTATGTGAATTGTACTTATGAAAGACTCCTTGAGGGGTATTTATACTTTTGTTAAGTACCTTCTTTCCTTAGTTTGAGAATTTCTTGTTACAGTCACTTAAACTTTTCATTAATTGTCTTGTAACCAACCAGGGGCTTCGTAACCCATGTTTGGGTCTTCCAACTTCATGACCTCATAAATCCTCAATCGTGAGGAACCACATGGAATATCACATATCACTGGAAACAACATGACAAGAAATATCTATCTAAGGCTGTGTTACATGCATTTACACTTTCCTTCATGTCGTTATTCCGCAAACAAATTTGGGATTCATGACCACACATCTAGGGATTCTTGTAGACTTTTTCAAAGCCTCTTCATGTGAGAGATATGCTTAGAGCTACACCATAAGGGGACCACTTTGGAGACTTCTCCAAATACACCCATCACATTTTTTGACATCAATGAAAACCTACTATGCAACAACCCCCCCCCTTTGGCATTGATGGAAACAATTATGGCATGGGAACACTCATGCTCCTACTCATGTTTTCCCTGAGAACACTACTCCCCCTTTGACCATTTCTCCACTTTGTCTCCATGCATCTTTCCTTTCTCTCAGTTTGCATGCATTTGTTATTTCTCTCCCTCTTTGACATCAATGGTAAAGGGTAATTCGCCTTGGGGTTTCTCTCCCCTATCTACAAGCCTCTACTTTCTCTTCATGCTGCTTCGTTGTGTAAATATTTGACGTATATAAAAAGAATTCAAAATATTATTTCTTGGATTATTTATGTCTTCTACTAATCTCCCCTATATTATTGTGCTTGATTTCGTGTGAATCACTACAGGGAAGAAACTGCTCAAAGTTTTTGTCGAAGATACTCAAAGGTCTCCCTCGGAAGAGGCTTGGTGAAGATATCTGCAATATGCTCTTTTCTCCCAATATACTCTTGTCTAATGTTCTTCTCTATAGTATGTTCCCGTAGAAAGTAATACTTGATTGGAATTTTTTTCAACTTGGATTGCATCACTAGATTCTTGGAGATATTGATAGCACTGGTAGCTCCTACAACAAGACAAGTGGCTTACCTGGGGTCAAATTCAACAAAAGTTTCCTCATATGATGGGGGAAATCAACGCAATGGAGACCATTTCTTCCTAAGGAGAGATTATTGATCCAGGTGGATATCGATGACCTCCCACCTTTTCCAACTGGCTCAAAATACTTTTCTAGCAATTTTAACAATTTACTATTTTTAGTAGTTTTTAACTTCTAGGGCCAGTTTGAGGGCTTAAATGACATTTTTCACAATCGAGCAACTAAATGATATCTGAAGGCTTTGATTGAGACACCTAAATGAATATCCTCATCCATACCTTTCCAATGAGCTATCGGGTTCCTTAAACGAAGATCGTATGATAAAGTTACGACCCCGAGAAGTTAATGTACTAACTTACCCCAATGGGGCCCACATGTCTTTTGACACTTCATCTCCTAGGGTTAGGTTTTTGGATGTATATGGTTTTGGAATTCATATTTATGGTAAAAATGCATTCAGAGCCTTATTTTACTCATCTTCTTGCGAATGAGCATAACCGTCACATCTCTTCTTAGAGATAAGCTACCACCATTCTAGCAAGCTTGTTTTCAGTCTACATTTTACAGTTTTCAGTCTGCATTTTACAGTTTTCAACATATTTCTTATTTAATAGAAGTCAAGTTTTATTGTATCTCTATTATTTTTCACTATGTCTCTATGTTAACATTATAAATATGTGGTTTCATTTTGTTCTACTCATAAATCTGGATCAGTAATGATCCAGATGGATCTCGATGGCCATCCACCTTTTCCACTGAATCATTATTTTGAGCCTCTGGTTTTGATAAACCATGATATTCACCATTTTGATGGGGAATGGAATGTAATTTCATCTTCATTTGTTAATTACAGACATCATGTAATGATTTCCTAGTGGTCTTATGTACATGGTTACAACATAGTGTTAATGCATCAGATCCCTTTAGAACTTCGTAGTTAAGCACACTCAGGCTAGAGTAGTACTGGGATGGGTGACCGCCTGAGAAGTCCTAGTGTTTTACATGCCTATGGAATTTTATAAACTTAATCCAATTTATCCCACATGCATCATGGATATTTTTCTCCTCTCACTCTCTCATATATAATTGAGGTGAAGGAGCCCCTTTAAGCATGCAATAGAGTGTGATGTAAATATTGTTACGAATGAACTGTAGCCAACATCTCTTTATTTTCAGAGATAAGATACCCCACTCTACTAGTTTTTGTTCTACAATTTTTTTCTCTCTCTTGTTCATTAATAAAACATGGGTTTCACTATATTTTTGTGTTCTTCGCATTATCTCTTTGTAATTCCTTTTTATATGTCGGCTATAATTTTTGTCTTCGTGTCATTCTCAAAATAATATGGATTAGTGGTATCAGAGCAAGTTGCTCCTTGTCATTTCTCAAAGCAGGTCCCTGATGAGGTCAGGGTATAGAGAGTTGGGTCTTGAGCTAATTTTTCTTGAGGAAAACTGCTCTCACCAGCCCAAGCAACCTCCCATGGTGGAAGAAAAGAAAGATGACAAACAAGGAGATCATTTCAAGACGTTGCTCGAGGAAGCCCTCATGCGACAAAGGAATGAGATGATGGACAAATTTTCTCAGATCCTTCGAAGACTACTGATGGCGATGACTGATGCATCTTCAATAATAATCCATTTCGCAAGTGCGAAACCCTTCAAGGTACAAGTCCATTTTGATATCCCTTTTTTGAAGGAAAGATAGATGCAGATGCTCTAGAAAAGTGGTTGAATCTGCTAGAAGGTTATTACTCTTCCAAAAACGTTCCGACAGTGAAAAAATCACCTTCATGATCCTTAAATCCCTTCCCCATGTTAGATATTGGTGGGAAGGTTACTGTGAGAGGTACACTGCAGATGAATCTACACTATTTTGGAGAGAACCCACTTGGGCAACCTTTGTAGATGCCCTAAAGGAGGAGTTCTATCCTGTCGAAAACTATGATGACCAATACATGAGATGGAAAACTCTTTGATAGAAAAGAGACTAGACAGTGTCAAAGTACACTAACATATTTCATACCTTTCCCTTAAAGCTAGGTATCAAAGATTCCGAGCGACAACTGGTTTTGAGGTACCACAATGGTATATGCAGGTACATCTAAATAGAGATGTATTTCTTAGACATCTCCTCACTGGGAGCTACTTATTAATATGTAGTCAAAATTGAGCATAAATTCAAGCAATAGAGTAAGTGGGAGAAGCATGGAAAAGGTAAATCTAACTCACATAATGAAGGAAAGAGAAAGGAAGTCCAACCTCAAGAGATCCAGTCCCAGCTGCAAGAAAAGAAGGGTAACAGGAAGTCTAAGAAAGACAGTGGAAAGTGGGGTGAGTTCTACAACATCCCTTGGCACAACACTGATGAATGTCACTCAATACAGTCATTACTGGCCAAGATCAAAGACAAAGAGTCGAAACCCGACTTGGACCATTATTCAAAAAATAATAAAATGAGACACATCATTGATGCAGAACTCACTGCTACTATCTCAACTACAAGAATCCAACCAAAAGAGGATCATGAGGAGGGGGAGTGACTCTTCCATTCACAGATGTGGGTAAGGGGACCCCACTTCATTTTATTGTTTATATCGAAAGCCAAAAGAACATCATCTCTGTAGAGGTTTTCAAGCAGTTGGATTTTCCGACAACACCACAACCACATCCATACAACATCGGGTGGCTTCACCAGGGTCAAGATCTTCGTGTCAACTAGCAGTTTCACCTGTACTCTGACATCAAGCCCTTCAAGGATTAGGTATTGTGTGATGTTTCCCTACTGGAAGTATGTGATGTTTTATTATTCCAACCATATATGTGGAGGCATCATGCTATTTATGATTCTCAACCCCATAGCGTCATTGTTACTCTGGGGGGTTAGCTATACAAGATACCAGAGGTAGTTCCAACTATTGTCCCACCAAAATAATGCCACAAAGTAATCTCTCATACTGCAAAGTTTAGCCTCTTCACAATCCAATCATAAGGTAAACAGAAGGACACTGCAACCACTACAGCCTCAACCCAAGGCATTTCTATCTAGCAGAAGTAGATCGAAAAGATTGTAGAATAGTACCAAGATGTTCTTGTTGCACCTATGGGGGTGCCTCCACACTGCCCAGTCAACAAAGGTTATAACAAAACCCTTCATACTCTTCATGTTGCATCTTCACTGATAGAGTCCTCCCACACTTAGATAGATCATGCATCTATATTGGTTGAACAAATACAACCCCTCCAGCAACAGGTTCATGACAACCATCAACAAGCTAAGCAGCACAACTTCTTCAGCAAGGCAAGTAGTGCACCAAGCTTCAGATTTTACACAAGTCTCCCCATATCTCATGGGAACTTGACACAATGAGAACCATTTCTTCCAAATGTTGGGTATGTGTTATATTCTTTGCACAACTAGCCCTAGTGGCTGCTACATTGTGTCGGGCACACAGGGGGTTTTCAGGGAAGCACCCCCGATATTTTTTTTTCCTCGGGAAATATGTCACAGTTTTTTGCCTCATTTCTCATGTTGCCTCGATTTTCATGTTCACTATTGGGAGGTTTTTTGGCACATGGTTTTTGGTGATGGTTTTCTATTTTCGGTTAAGGAATTAGGGTTGTTGACTAATCCAGGTCATTGGGCTAGGGTTTTGGATGCTGCTCGATCCTATATGTATATTGTATTGTAAACAATGTATCACCATGAATGAATATAGAATATGTTGGTTTTCCCAATTTGGGTTTCCAAGGGAAAAATCTCTGTGTAATGTTTGTATTTTCCACTATATGTTTTATGTTCTTTTACTAAAAATATGTTTGTAGTAAATAATTGTAGAAGGTTAAAATATACACCTAAGGGGGGAGAAATGATCAAGTTGGATCTCAGTGGCCATCCACATTTTCCACTGAATCACCATTTTGAGCCTGTGGTTTCAATAAACCATGATATTCACCCTTTTAATGGGGAATGGAATGTAATTTCATCTTCGTGTGTTAATTACATACACCATGTATTGATTTCCTAGTGGTATTATGTACATGCATACAACATATTGTTAATGCATTGGATCCCATTAGAAATCCATAGATAAGAACACTCAGGCTAGAGTAGTACTGGGATGGGTGACCGCCTGAGAATAACTAGTGTTTTACATGCCTATGGAAAATTATAAACTTAGTCCAATTTATCCCACATGCATCATGGGAATTTTTCTCTTCTCACTCTCTCATATATAATTGAGGTGAAGGAGGGCCTTTAAGCATGCGATGGTGTGTGATGTAAATATTTTTGCGAATGAAGCGTAGCTGACATCTCGTTCTTTTCATAGATAAGGTACCCCATTCTGCCATTTTTTGTTCTGCACTATTTTTCTCTCTCTTTCTCATTAATAGAAGTTGGGTTTCACTATATTTATGTGTTCTCCACATTATCTCTGTGTATTTAATTGTTATATATCGGTTATATTTTCATCTTCATGTTGTTATTAAAATAACAGGGATCACTCATAAGAGGTTTGTTGAAGATATCTGCAATCTTCTCTTTTCTCCCAATATACTCTTGCTTGATTTTTTTCTCTGTGGCTTGTTCCCGTAGAAAGTAATACTTGATCATAATGTGTTTTGTCTTGGAGTGCATCACTGGATTCTTGGAGATACTGATAGTGCTGGTGTTGTTAGATAGTATTCGAATGGGCTCATCGTAATTCACTTGTATATCATGCAAGGTTTGTTTCATCCAGAGAATCTGACTGCAACATGTTGTTGCTACAATATATTCCACTTATGCTATGTAAAAAGATATTGATGACTCTTTCTTGCTACACCATGATACCAGACACTCACCCAAGTAGAAAGATCCTCCACTTGTACTTTTGTTATCATCAATGCTACCTACCCAATCTGCATTTGTGTAGGCAACCAAAGATAGATCATTCTCTTTTGGATACCATAATCCAAAATATTATGTTTCCTTGAGATACATGAATATTATCTTTACTTACATAACATTTGTTTCTTTTGGTGTTTCTTGAAATCTCTCAATCTCTCCAACTGCTTTAATCACATTTGATATTAACACTATAACATATAGTAAGTTTCCAATCATTGATCTGTAGAGTCTCTGATCTGGATCCTTATATTCATCTTCCTTTCTCAACTTACAATTGGTCTGCATAGGAGTATTTAAGGGTTTATAGTTTTCCATTCCAAAATTCTTTAGCATTTCTATCATATACTTGGTCTAGGAGATGAAAATACCTTTATCACGCTAAAATATTTGTAATCCAAAAAAGAAAGACACCTGACCAAGAAAAAATAAAGTCAACTCATTTTGCATATCTATGGAAAATTTCCGACTCATCCCGTCATCATCAGTTCCAATGATAATTTCATCTATGTAAAATTCAATTATCAATATACTGTCTCGATCCACTTTTATGTAAAGATTGTTGTCTACATTTCACTTCCCGAATCCTTGTTGTTGTAGATACTTATTGTTGTAAGGACTAGTCGATGTTGTTGACTAGACCTGATAGTCGACTAAGAGATAGTTAGTCAATTGTCGAAGTCACAAGTATAGGTCAGATGAAGTCTTTTTTAACTAACTGACCCAGGCAGTTAAGTAGATATAACTTCCTAGTAACTAAACATATAGGTATAAATAGACAATCTTGTATGAGAAACAATAGCTCTATGAGGAATATTGTATCAATTGATTTGTATTGACATATCATATAATAAAGTGTTGTTCTTTGGGCTTCCACTACTTTTTATATGTTCTTGTCTATATTTATGTGAATAAATGTTTGGTTATGTGTTGAATTACTAGTAACAATCCCCTACTTTTCCCTAGATTACAACGTTGGTTCCGTTTCTAGTAGTTATGAACCTAGGCATGCAGATGTTCACATAAATGATAACTCTACAATACACACACAAATGGTGGGATAAATAAACCGAAAATTACATTAAGAACTATGCGTGCAGGAACAACTTAATTCTAGCAGAAGAATGCTCACAATTGTTCTAGAGACCCACGAAAGATTTCTAGAAGCTATCCTGAAAGCCTTGTTCCAATACATAAACAAATCTTGTAATGCATAAATTGACACCCAACAAAAAATCAACCCTCAAGATCACAAATGGGGGTCAAACAAATCTGCACGAGTGGGTTGGAAGAATTATTGAATATGACATAAAAGAACAAGATATTGAAGATCAAACATCCCTTGATCCAATTAAAGACAAATTCTACAAAGAGTTTCATGATATATTCTTGTGCACAATCCCCATATTGATTCACAAATTTATGCTCGACAAAGGCGTAGGATACATTGTCGAATTCTGACCTCGACTTGGCACACCACCAAAAAATAGTCACTGGGAAGAGAGAGATGAAAAGTGAGCTGAATTTCTAGAAGAAAGGTGCAAAGATACAAAACAAGCATGGTAATACTTCTTAAGAAAATAGACATGACCATCTTCACTGAATTCGAGTAATTCAGGGTGACATTCAAGGGTCAGATAATTCGTGATATTCCATAAGAAAAGAGAGTACCAATGTTCGATCGAATGAATAATAAATGTCTTCGAGAGGGAAACAAATTTACAAAAAAATGCCTAACATACAAAAGTTGGAGGGAGACAAGAGACAAAAGAAAAGAGAGGATATTTTTAACATGTGGACAATACGAAATTGAATAGAGAAATAGTTGGAGGAGATCAACATGAAATAACATGTGAGCAGTCTGAGTCTAAAAGAAATCGACTAGAGATGGCATTAACAACAGTCACGGTAATCCCCAATAGAAGTAACCAAGCACAGTTGATAGAGGCTAGCATGGATGCCCATCAACTACAAAACCAAGATGAAATCATGGATTACGAAGAGTCAGGACCACCAATATTCTCTCCTCCTGTTCAAGGAGCCAACCCTCAAATTAGATAATTCCTTCAACAAATACTTCATATCGACGAACAATCTACAAGATTATGGTATATAGCCGACGAGCATGGAAATTTACACAACACATTGATTGTCGAGCCAGAAACAAAGGAAGTCAATATAATTCTCATTCACATCAAGGATCTCATGGACCTGACCCCCCTACCAAATCTTATATCAGGAGAAAAAAAATTAATAAATTATAGTTGTGAACCGACACGTCCAATAGAAGGATGTCTCGATGAATATAAAGACCAAATTTTCCAGATTGAAGAAGTAACTTGTCGAGAAAGAAAGAAGCAATTACTACTTGAATATGATATGTTCAAATACTATTTGACATAAAAGTTTGCAGAAGAATAACGAAATAAGAATCCGACTTCTGAGTCGAAAAGTGTGATAAGTCGAGGATCACAAAAATATAGCATTATTAAAACAACCATGGGACTCAATGTTATTCTCCTTTATGAAGGAGATGAAGACCCAAGAATACATTGGTTTGTATGAGAAAAACAATGTGATGCAATAGACATCTCAGACGAAGATAAGAATATGGCACAATTTGGTGCCACTCTTCGACACCGTGCTCTAACATGGTTCATGAATTTCACAGAAAATCAAAGTCAACAAAAATCAGAAATAAGAGCAGATGTTTATCATTTTTCAAGGTCCAATATGTTACACACTTGGATGAACAAAAGATTAAATGAATAAATAAACAACCATGTGATTCGGTCCACGAATACGAAAATAGATTCAAAGATCTACTTATCCAAATACAATTGACAATTGATCAAAGTCTACTAGTAAAATGGTACATAGATGGATTGTTACAACGAATCAGAACTCCATTAGGACTTTATGAGATAACCTCATGTGAATATGAATTACAGAAAGTGAAACATGTCGATTAAGATGATGACGACTGATCAAATTCCTCGTCAATAGAAAGGATAGAATAAAAAATAGAACATATACAACAAACCATTAAAATTCTATCCTTAAGAAGAAGCGAGCTACAGTGTACCACATGCTGCGAAGATGGTCATACAAAAGATACTTGCAGTCTTAATGACCACACACCTGAAGCAGTGGATGAATGATGAGTGGAAGAGGAAACATATTGTAATGTATTTGAAACGTTGATCGACCATAGTGTGCAAGATTTCCCGCACAACTTGAAAAATACCAAGTGGTGCCATATCTGTGAAATGAATAGACAAAAACCTAATGCAATAAATATAAATCTAAATACAGTCTATCACATCGAATAAACCGATCATAATAACTACTACGAGATAAAAACTGATTATTATGGTTGAGTACGTGGTATAGGGAGCCAAGGTCAAGCCAGATTCCGAGGTCGAGGTCATGGTTGAGGCCGACTGTGCTGTTATAATTGCTAGAAAGAGGACTGCACTAGCTCCAAATTCCAAATAAAAGATCGGGTTGACTTGAAATTTTGTAACATTTGTGGCATTGGTGATCATTCACTAGAAGACTATCCAATAGTACTTGATAATATAATGACCAAAAATAATATGAACCTCCTACATGAAGTATCAAAAGAAGAAGTATTAAATTCAAATAACTTACATGTCGTCACGAGATCAGGTGCAGGATGGGATAACTTCCCCTTACATGATTGACAAGAAAGGAAGTCTAATTAGTTTCCAAATCCAGATACATAAGAACAAATTATGATGGAAGCGCTTAAATTCTTCAAAAATTGTAATCAAGACTAACCAAACAGAGGAAGACAAAAAAAAAATATTGTATAAGAATTCTTGTAGCTCTTAAAGGAAAAGAATTCAGTTGGTCGATTGCTAGATCTTCTTAATATAATAAGAGAGTATAAATAAGGACGAAGACCATCTAAAGGCGTTAGACAACTCTCTTATAAGAATAAATATTATGATCCACAGGTTGACTTAGAAATCCATGGGGTGTTGATTATCTAGGAAGTCATCGACCTTGGATCACAAGTAAATATCCTACCTCAAGAGGCATGGATAAGTCTGGGTTGACCTTCATTAGTTACAATAGTAAATTACCTAAATCTAGTAGATCAAAGATTAATAGAGCTTATTGGTATACTCAGAAACATTGAAACTTATATCATGGGTATACCTACGTTAGTCAACTTCAAAGTAATCGAATTAGTAGAGGGAATTATAGCATATGAAAAACTTGTTGGTCGACCATGGGGACAACAAATGAAAGAAAATATCTCCCTTGAAAAAGGCAAAAATAACAAGTTAAAATGGAATCAAAGAAAAATAATAATCCTTTGAGACCCTAATGAAGTGAAACCTTGGAGTGAGTCATTTGATGAATATAAAGAAGCATTATGTCTGTACCAAATAGTCAATGAACATAGAGATTACGTTGAACCAAATGCACAAGGATAAATCTCAGTTGAATCTCCCCTGTCAGTTGGATACAACTCCGACTCAGCTTTATATAATTGACAGATTGGAAATTATTAGATGCACTCAAAACATTGTTGGACCAATGAAGTCATCACAATTAAATGTTCTAAAATATGCTATTCAATTCAAGTAGTAGTTGTAGTTTATGAAAAGAGACTCCGAAAAACACCTACACTTATTCTGACCGACAACACAGTGAAAAATACACTACGTTACAATGAACAAAATGTTCCATCGATGCATGTCAACGAGGTTTCTAAATCTGTCAGAGAACAAGGAAGAAATCAAATCTTGGTATAAACATTTATAGGCCAAGATGAAAGGTCGTTAGAAACACATTCCCCAAGACTACAAATGTGGAAAACTATATCAACTTACTTTGTAGAACATTTTGGAGAAAATAAACTAGCCAAAGCTACTGACATCCCTACTTTTAAGGTTGGGTATGACCTAGTCAAGCATATTCACCATTGTGAGAATGAATGGTAATGAATAGGATACAAAGATGAAAGGGTATGGCCTCACATGTTTCCAAGAACGTTAGAGAAAACACACAATAAATGGTACATGATCGAAGAAGCTTGTGGCCATATGCTAAATTGGTTTGACATCAAATAAATTTTTATCCAAGACTTCAAATTTACCCCAGAGGAGGAACATCTAAAAGAAGCAACACATTAGATCAATTTTTTTTTAGAAAACTCGACTCCATCTACATAGAAGGAAAAAGGGAAGATGACAATTTGCTAAGCCCTAAATAGTGGCTCATTACCCCTTAATTGGGGCATATTACATTATTAATGTTATTTTATCTATGTCGGCTTTAGTCCATTAGTTGTAATTATACCTCCTAATCTCCTATATATACCAAGTAAACATTTTCATTTGGAATCATCTTGTAATTGAACATTTATGTGAGAATAAAGAGGTTTCCCCCTCGAAGAGGCTTATTATTTGAATTTCTCTCTTTTTCAATGATCCAGATTATTTTCAGCACGAAATGAGATCGGAGATATAATAAAGAAATGCACAGAGATATCGCGGATATTCAATAATATAACATAAATGTATTAAAGATGAAACCATAAGCACAAATATACAGTAATACACGATTTCTATTAATGAAAGAAATGTACAGAGACTGTAAAATACAGAGTGCAGAACTCGCTAGAATGGTGGCAGCTTATCTCTGAGAAGAGATGTGATGGCTACTCGCATTCACAAGAAGATGATTACAATGAGGCTTAGAAGGCCTTTTTACAATAAATAGGAATGCCAAAAATCCTAGACATCCAAAAACCTAACCCTAGGATATGAAGCGCCAAAAGTCATGTGGGCCCAGTTTGGGTAAGTTAGTACATCAACTTCCTGGGGTCGTAACTTTTGCATACGATCTCTGTTTTAGGCGTATGATAGCTCATTGGAAAGGTATCATAGAGGAGATTAATTTTTGGGTCTCTATCATGCCTTTTTCTATCATTGAGAACCTCGATCTCGGAAAACCTTCATTTAGGCCCTCAAAATGGCCCCAGAAGCTAAAACTTGTAAAAAATAGTAAATTGCCAAAATTGTTAGAAAACTGTTTTGAGCCAGTCGAAAAAGGTGGGTGGCCACCTATATCCACCTGGATCATTCAAGTCATTGAGTACTTATTCTGATATTTTTCTATGCTATATTGATATTTGGTTCCTAACATATGATATCAGAGCTCAAGGTCTTGGGGTTTCACTGCTACATCTGCGACACCTTGGAATTTTCACTATAACTTTGTTTATACAACGATTCAGAAGGAATGGCTTAGAGGATATTTAGTAGACGGATCAAGGTACGTTGGGTTAAAATTTCATCTCCTAAGGCGTTATACTTTCGGAGATACAACCTTTCTAAGATAGGGTTCTGGAATCATTGCAGAATTTTCGCTATACAATTTTTTCTGTAATGTTTCAAACCCTGAACTCTATAGGATATTCACAGAAATTAGTAAGTTATCTTTGGTAATAATTTCATCTTCTGGGTCATCTTAAATTTGTATATACACCCTGTGGAATATAATGTATCTGACTTGTCCTATTGACTAGTCTCAAGCAGGTGGTCCAGGTAAAACAATCATAAATTCTTCCTAGAGTATCAAAATTGAGTGAGACTAGTTGCATTAGATAGTGGACAACCCGTAGTAGTTTTTGTACAAGTTTCAGAATTTTATATCAATTATTTTGTGCGGGCCACACTATACAAGTGAGATCTCCTGGAAAGGAAAAAAATCAGAAAGTTGTGGGGAAGTTACCGTAAATTCCACTTGGCACATACAGTTTTGATCAGACCTATGGAATTGTAGAGAAGAAATATCAGAGACCTACAAAAAACAAAATTTCATACTTAGAAGGGCCAAAATTTTGGAGATATAATAAAAGGAAGATTGTCTAGTAGAACCATATCAAAATCAAGGTTTAAAGTGATACTTGGCCAACATGCCACCAAGAAAGGGATCTTCTACACCAAATAGGACTCCAGAAAATCCTACTTGGACTCTTGATGAATGTGAAGAAATGTGTAGGGACATAAATAATTTACAAAAGAAGACAGTACCAAAAGATGAACTACAAGAGATGGAAGCTAAGTTGGAGGCAATAAATACTAAGATGGATGGTCTACAAGGGGAGTTCATGGAAGGATTGAAAATTTTCCTAACATAGAAGACACCTAAAAGTGAAAATGTATCCCATGAAATTCATGATGAGGACACAAGGAAGGTGAATCAAGAATGGAGAAACTCCAACTTTGGATTGAATACCAACCACATTCCTAATATCGATATGAGAAAGTTTGATGGCAAGGACCCTATCACATGGATACTTCAGATGGAGAAATTATTTGATCTACATAATGTGCCACATACACAAAAGGTATGAATTGCTTCTTTATATTTAGAACCCAATCAATTTGTATGGTATCGATGGCTTTGTTCTTGCAAATCACTCGTCACTTGGAAAATGTTCACGGAAGAAATGATAACACACTATGGGGATACAAGGAGCAATACCTTCTTTATCCAATTGATAAATCTCAAGCAAAAGGGTTCAGTTACAGAGCACATTGATAACTTCCAAAGATTGAATATAAAGGTAACATATATTCTAGATGAGCACTTGATTGATGTATTCATAGGAACTTTAAAGGATAACATTCAACATGAGATTCGCCTTTGGGAACCCAAATCATTGGAGAATGCATTTAGGGTGGCAAGAAATGTTGAAAGTAAAAATATGGCTATGGATACTAGAAGGACCAATCCTAACATCTATAGAGAGAATAATGCTCCTTCTTCTAAATTAGCCAAATCTCTCAATTTCATTCACTATAAATTAGCCAAATCTCTCAATTTCTTTTTATATCTAGCACCAGAGTTTCAATTAATGATTACAGATGAAGGAACTATCAATTGCTCAGGAAGATGCGGTAAGATGAATCTTACTATGGGGGAATATGTCATGAATAGTCCAATTATTTCTATACCCATGGGTGGTGTTGATGTTGTACTAGGATTCCAATGGTTACAATCATTAGGAACAATGGCTTTTAATTTTCAAGAACTTTTCCTGAAATTTTCATTGGAAGGAAAATAAATTGAGTTAAGAGGTATCACAGGGAAACCCGGTAAGGTGATAAGCTCTAATGGCATGACAAAATTATTGAAAAAGGGGCATCAAGGTGTTATTGCACAACTATGCTCACTAGATGTT